>JBBPMO010000185.1:0-41991 GCA_038090315.1 Xanthoconium stramineum | reverse complement strand
ATTCGACTTCGGTGGTGGAGTCAGTCTCGGGTCTCCGCCGGCAGATATCAGTCGGATGCTCAAAGAATCACTCGTGTGCTCGATGTGCATCAGTGTATCTGATTTTCCGACTTGCGTACTGTTGCTGATGTTGGGTTAGGGTGGTTGCGTTTACTAACGTCACATTTTGCGGAGCTGCCAATCACAGGTGGGGCTGGGTCGATGATCAAGGTCGACAAGCAAGTCTCCCGTGCCCGTATGCGCGCATATAGTTAGGGCAAGGGCGATGACGTTGTAATGTTGGAAATTGTTCAACAGGACAATCGGTTCTATTCGAAGCTAATACAGGGGTGACCAGAAAGATCCACGAGGTCGGTGTGTTCCGCGTCTGCGAGTGCGTTGACCAACGGTCCGCTGCAGGGTACTCAAGTGGGAAATTCCAAAGTCCAGACAACGGATCGAAAAAACCTGCGTTACTTAGAACAATTCTATCATGGCTAGATCTGACGACGTCGTGGGTACCTGGCAGATTCATCCAAGACTGCGCCTTTCAGGTTCTAAAATATCACCTTACTAAACTATAAGGCTACGATCCATTCGACAGATACCCCACCATGGACGTTTTCGTTGGAATCGCACCTTGTATGTAGCCAGGTCCAATGACTAACACTTACAAGCGACGAGGATACCGCGGTCGAGTACGTAGTCCCCTCACCCCCGCTTGATAATATCATTGACACCATCACCATCACCGTTCCAGTCCCCCATCTCCTTTAGATTCCTAGCACTCCACAGCGTGACGTGGTCCAACATCAACATCATGGAACATGTTCATCGATGTCATGTCCCCATCTGTGTCATCCACGGATCACCGATGGTTGACATCGGATGCCACTGGCGGGATGTTGACGCGCGATTTCACATCGCACAGCCACTTGGGTCCAGAGCGCATCCACCCACGACCACGAAACGTTTGAAACACGCATCGAAAAGCACGCCAAAAACGTGGTCTTTTGAAACTTTTTTGTTGGAGTCCTCAAGGAGTAACATTTCCCGTCCGTTCCTCTCCACCTTTCTCCTTCGTGTCGACGGAAAACGTGCCAATACTCAAGGCTGTGTCAGAAGCCCGTGCCATTTGCCATCTGCACCGGTGCTCCGTCCGGGCGCCACGGACAACGAGGTGGTCATTCGGTTTTTTCTCATACCGGCATGCGTGGCTAGCCGTGTCCATCACCTCGTGTTTCCGACGAAGTGGCTCCCTTGGCAACAGACCAAACATCGTGGCTGAGAGCCTATTGGTGCGCGCGTTGGCAGGCGCTCCAGTGGCTGCCATGTGTAACACCGCAACAGTATTGTTTCCAGCCTTGCTCCATGATCTTGTTATCGGACTCACTTACGAGACTTCGCCTAGATCTCTGGTGACGTAGTCTTAGGCCTTGTTCTGACGGGACGGACCTTACATCTCCACATCCATCGAGCTCAAATGACACCACAACGGTCTTGTCTGCAACGCACATGTATATACCAATACATACAGCGAATACAGTTTTCCTCTACATTTTCTCCTGCACATCGAAACCAACATAATAAAAAAAGAAGCGAAGTCGAACAAGGACGACCAGGCCTACGCGTGGCAGGTCTGTTTGACAACACCAAAAAAGGGAAGGTGAGGAGTTAAGGGGAGGCAATCATACATACTACGCCGGTCGTATCATATCAGAGACGGTGGAAACATACACTCAACAAACAAGGACCGTGTACCAATGAAACAAATTTGAACCTTGCGCAGAACATAATTTAGGCCCTCTCGCCCCTGAGGCGACGAGCCAGAGCAAGATCCTTGGGTTGGCTACAAGATGATCAGTCAGCAGGTCCTCGGGACCGATGAACGACGACATACATGGTGACACCTAGATAATGCAAGCGTGTCAACGCGAAATCAACAAACATATGACAAATGACTCACGCTTGGCGTGGATGGCCGCCAAGTTGGTGTCTTCAAAGAGGGAGACGAGGTACGCCTCCGCGGCCTCCTGCAGCGCCATCACCGCGGATGACTGGAAGCGCAGGTCGGTCTATTTCCCAAGCGACCTATCAGCACCAAGTCATAAAACGATCAAGGGGACACCGTACCTTGAAATCTTGGGCGATTTCACGGACCAGCCTCTGGAAGGGGAGCTTCCTGATAAGGAGCTCCGTCGACTTCTGGTACCTTCTGATTTCACGGAGGGCGACCGTTCCAGGGCGGAAACGATGGGGCTTCTTCACACCACCGGTGGCGGCCTGTGGCACGACAACGGAGAGCGGTGAGCAAACCATCTAAGGTAGGATGGGGAGAGGGTTCGACACGTACAGCGGCAGCGGTTTTGCGAGCAGCCTTGGTGGCCAATTGTTTACGAGGCGCCTTGCCTGAAGATGGGTTTGTGACCAGGTTCACACGATGCAATGGGATTTCTTACCTCCGGTGGTCTTGCGGGCGGTTTGCTGTGGAGAGATAATGAGCCTGGCGACGTCGACGAGCGTTGAAATGAAGACTTGCCTTGGTACGGGCCATTGCTGTATGCGATAGAGGTTAGTTGTGCCCGAGCGAGTGATTGATGGAGAGTGAGCTTTGTGTCGCTGTGATGGTGGTCGCGGAACAAAAGGATGATGAGAGAGACGACGGCGTGTTGACTCGGGGGGGATGGAACTGTGGAATTCCCACGCCTCCTTTCGAGTTGGAACTTGCGCACTGACCGCCTTGTTTGGCCTCGGAACTTTGGGACTTCGAAACCAAACGTTCACGTCTACCTCTGAACACTGGCACAATATAATGATGCGGCGACGAATCGCAATATTAATTGTGCTAGATCCACCTTGTTAATTCAATGCTTCTAGAGGGGAATCGCTCGCTTCCATTCTCCAATTTGATCATCTATCTAGGCGGTTGCAACTCCACCCTGCAAATACGAACGAATTGATCGTTTGTAAATGGATGCCGTCTTGTCTGCTCCTTAATAGCTATAGGAACGGCGGACATGGCGGGTCTTGTCACGACCAGAATAGGATAGAAAACGATAGTACGATCACCATCCATGTAAGTACGTCGCGCGGTCAACGAGGGGATGAGGTGAAAACTCTCTTCAGGTACGGTGCCGCACACAACAGGTGACTGCGCCCCGTCTGCCGTGACAGGGAACGGCAACGAGGAAGTGGAAACTAATATGGCACAATTATTGCCCACCTGGCATGTGTGCACAACCCATCAAGTATTCGGGGGATCGTTGACGGCAGCGTCCACGCACAGAACCTTGCCTAACAAATTTCCCATCGCTACGGGGCGCAATGATGGGTCTCGGTCCAAGCTCGAGGCATCAACGTATCGACAAGCACCGCCCGCGTGTGGTATCAATCCCCCCGCGATCAGAGAACTGCGCCACAAAGCGCTCCTGCAACACGTACGACTAAAGAGCGTAGCAGAACGAAACAAACGGGGCGGCTTGGTTCAAAAATATCACGTCTATAATTCAATAAGTCCGAAAAAACGGGTGGTAATACAAACAAACTAATGCGTGCGTGCGGGTATCAGTTCCGTTATCAAATCGTCAAGTCAAGCAGCAAACACGAGGAGAGCGAGCACGATCTATACCGTGTCGACCTACTCCGTCAAAACCCACCCAAACACCCTTCAAAGTCGAGGGCGGGAACGGCGAACTCGCTGTGACATTGTATCCGTCCGTCGGCGCTCTCCCAACGAAGTTCCTGTGGATGCGCCCGTCCCTGACCATGCGATCGGCGGCCCTTGTTCGTCTTCAACGACATGTCTGGCGCATGAGGCAAGAACAAGAGCGCAGACTCGATCTCTTCATGACTCGGGAACGCCGGTAGCATCACGTTGTTGCTTTCCTGATACCCAAAGCGCACGGCGATCGGGTGGCCAGGCAACGTAGGCTCAGGCGGCGTCCGCACGACGTCCGAGTCATCTGACTCTGGAACAGTAAAATCCAATAAAACGAACCCATGGGGAAGAAATCGTTAGGCATCGCATTGGAGAGGGAGAAATAGGTGGGATAAACCTGATGGCTCGGTCGCGGACCCGCGAGGATGAAAGTAGCTTCCTTCTGTGTCCCAGTGACGGGGACGGCGTGTACGACGGGGACATGCCGTGTCGACGAATTCCCGTTCGTGACGACCGGGGAGTGCGCAGGTGTTTGGGGGTACCTCTGCGGGTGTGCGGTCGTACACGGTAGAGGAGTGGGTAATGAAGGTCGACGTGAGGGTCGGGGTGGGGGGGAAGTGGACGTGCGGGTTTACTTCAACAGACGCACACGACGCGAACGGAAAGGGTTGGCATTGCTGGTGATAGTGGAGATCGGATAGGTGAGGGTGTTTGAGGATCGACCGCATGTAATAGTTCTGGTGAACGAGAACAATAAGACGTCAACCACGGACGACGCGGGGACGAGTAAGAAGATGGTAGAAGGAAAGAAAGAGGGGTAGGAGAAGCAAGGGGAACCCGGAGGAAAGATACGGGGGGGGCCGGTCTTTATAACATCAAGGAAAAAAAATAGCGGAACGTAACGCGAGCATTGCAATCCGTTTGTGCTTCGGAGTTGTCGCTCTTCGGAGTTTGGAAGTATAACCGTGGTGTCCTGTGTTGACATTGAAACTCCGCCGTCACTGTAACAACGGACGGAAATAAAATGAAAATTGTTTTGTGTGGTGACCACCCTTGTGGAGGTGGATCTGACACAGGCCGTCACGGTCGCCACCTTTCCCTGCCTGGCAGTCTCAGGACAGGAGGGAAGACACGCTTTGGCGACTTATAAATTTGTGACATGTTGCAGTGGGGTGAACCTGTCTCCCTAGCGCGCAACGCGTGGGCCTTTCAAATGGCAGAAAAGACGCACTCCGCCACAGGTTCTCACCTGCCCCTTCCAATTTGCGCCGTTTCCTGATGTTTACCCCACAGACACACGTTCATGGGATCACCACACGCTGATGGATGTCACATAGGTACCACCATCCACTGTGGGACACATGTCCCAATTGTGAGCCCGGCGATCTTGTTAGGCTTTTTCGTACCATCCGCCATCCATGCCTTTCGGCGGGCCAAGAAAACGATCACTAAGACGCTGCGACGGCGGCGGATCACCAATCCGCCCTCTGCGTGTGCCGTCCGACATCAGAAGTTCTATCGCCCGCAACCGGCTTTTGAACGTCCCCGAGAAACCACCTCCGCCAGGGTCCCAGACGCGTGACGCCGTGGCGTGCGCGCCTGTGTCCTTTTCAACGACAGCTCAACGTTACCGATTGGCACGATCAACAGCTCAAACTTTCCACGGACAGCCGACATGAATCATGGTGCTCAGGAACGTTACTCCCCCAGATTTTTCCGAGCGAGCTACTTATAAAAAGTCATGTACCAAAACTACACCCGTGGATGTAACACCATCATGCTACCCGCCAAGCCAGAAAAAGAACTCGAAGATTACATGGTCCAAGGATTCGTACTGAATCCATTCCCAGTTTGATTCCTAGATTCGGCAGGTGTACTCCACGGATCTGGTTCCATGCTTTGAAACGTGATGGTCCCATCTGGAGAACCAAAGGATAGTCCGGGCGATGCACCGTACGTCGACTGCGCACCTAGCGCGCCCAGCCGATCGTGCGAGTGAGGCGGCTGTGCCAGATAATTCGAAGAAACCCCAAACGAGAGGCCATCAGTCGACCCTGCAAAGGGTTTCCCCGACGTGGTATCTGACGCGCTGCCCAACCCCTTCGGAGATGTCCACACAGGGCTCATTTCGGGTGGATAAGTCGGTCGAGATAAGGCATCATTCGTCTTTAAACAAAGTTTCGCTTCCCGTTGCTCTTCTGACGCCCTATCCATTGTCCTATACGGGTCCTTGTCGTGTAGTGACATCGATGTGGTGAATGTGGCGTTGAGCGTATCAGGCAAGTTCCGCCCAGGCTTTTCTTCGTCGTCGTCATAAGGTACCGCCTTGACAGCACCTGTCTCAGCCTGCCTTATCGGTGGTGGCGATTGTGGAGCTGGATTAATAGAATGCGACGTAGGTGGCGATACTGAGGTGCCCTGATTCGGCCTAGTCTGTGGGATCACAAGTTGCTCGGGATGTCGTTCCGCCTCCCCGATCATGTGTTTGATCGCGGCTAAATTGAAACCAGCGTGGACTGGAATGTCTGCTGCGGAGTCTGATTCTAGCGAAATAGGCCTGTCGCTGGGGTCTGTGTGTGCAGGAGAAGGCAAGGGGATTGGAGTGGCGTCTGTGCGGGGCGGGATGTCGTCTTCTTGCGACTTGAACGAGGGCTTCCGTCTTGAGGAACCAAACGAAGCAGCGGAGGGAGGTCGAGAAGCAACGGGGACCGGCAGCGACGTCTTCTTCTTACGCTTCGAGAACCACCCTTGCTTTTTTTCCGTCTTGGCCTCTTCAGCCTCCCGAATGACCACTCTGTCCCCTTCGAAATCGGGTTCCTGTTCCGCGCATCAGTCATCAAGCCAACCAGTGCCAACGTCAGTTTAGCCACATGCATGACACGCACCACTGGTTCATCAAAGTAATCCGCAGTCACCGGAAACCCGAGTTGGTCCAGAATGAGAGGCATGAATGTTCTGTAACTCATGTGTCCTGCAATCTTGTCCGTCACGTCCACGTTCTCCAGCCCTGGTATACCCTCTATTGGCCTCAGCCCAGCCACCGAACTGAGGCCACCACTCGTTGCGCGGAACAGGTAGTTCAGCAACCAGTCGTTCCTTGCGTACGCGTTCACGAACCGGCCGGAAACGGCACTTCGCGCGTTACACCATGTACTTTGGGAAGCGGTGAGCGTGGCGCCGAGGATAAAGACGTCTTGCACAATGCCAAACGCCTTGGCCTTGGCAAGTTCCACTAGCGCATAAAAGATGACTCGGGCACCAAGCGAGAAGCCGATCAGTGTGATTGGTCTAACCCCGAGATTTCGCTGCAGCAACAATTGCGCAAGCACGCTTCCCGCTGTACGCGCGCGATCGAGGGCATTGTTCCAAGGATTGTCGATGAGGTAACCTAGTTTCGTTAGGACTAGACAAGCGAAATGAATGGTCCGGAAATAACACCGACGATGAGAACTCACTAATTGGCCATTGGAGAGCTCCCATCAGTGCGGTCATAACGGTATGCTGCAGCACCGTCTGCCCGAGCTGAGTCAGGATCTCGCCCGTCAGAATCCTCATGGCACTTCCAGTTTCTTGGATCATCTCTGGTTCCCAAAGAACACTGAAAACGTCCCCAACGATAGGATCTAGCACGCTAAATGGCAGTCGCACGTCATCCAATTTACCGTTCATGAACCTGCAAACACATAAGTAGAGTTGGGGAGAAGAAAACGGCGCTCCTACCCAGGTACAGTTAATATACAACTCACTCTTTTGTTATTATGGAGCGGTAGTACATCAAAAGTCCTCACGTTTCCAGTCCGTCTGGCCATACCACGTGCAGCGATGCCGGAGCCCGTTAGAACGCCACCTGTCGTAATCACTGCAGCACCTCCTGCGCCAGCAAGGAAGCCCGTTGTCCCGGATATGCCGACGGTGGCGAATGCAGCACCAAGGCCGGCCCCAATCACAGGAGCCAATAACCCAGCTGACAATCCAATGACAAGACCACCCCCTACAAGTACGATAAGCCAATCGTACCAAAGGTACTTGTTCAATAACTCACCTATTGTCGCAAGGCCCACCATCATATACCGCCTTTTCCGCGCAGCCTTGGAAGACCCATCGATGATCTCTTGGTTTTCCAACTTTTCTACACCTTCCTGAATTTCGAGCGATTCGGTGACGCGCCGCTCGAACTTGACGACGTCAATCCAGCCGAGTCCAAGTTTCAGTGCGACATTTTCTAGCAGCACGCGAGAACGAGCGTCATAAACACTGTCGGCAACTAAGATGAGGAACAGGTCGCACAAGACTGTCCATCGAATGTCAAGGGTGACGTCCTTGTCGACAGACGAGAGCGTGGTAGTAACACCGGGGAGAGATGATGAAGCAACGGACGTGTCCTCCAGGACGCGAGCAGTTGTTTGAAATGTGGTCGACGACGAAGGCGACGGGGGAGGAACTGGCGATTCGGAAGGTTTTAGATTGATATCTCGTTCATTCGGGCGTGATGCTTTATCCCTCTCCTGTTTCCTGGCTTCCACGGGATCGTATTCCGGATTAGCGATGGTATGCGTCGTCATCAAAGACGGAGCAAGATCGCTGGCTTGTACACCATGCAGCGCAAGGCTATCTATCATCTTTTGCTCTGTGGACATGTGTTAGATTGCATCGCTCATCCAATAGAACAAGAGCGAGAATAACGGATAAGATACCTGCAGTCTCGAGGTCCATGTGATAATACAGTCGCCCCATCACCTTCAATGCCCAGAGTTCCATACTATGGATGGCTTCCTTGAGCTCTTTCTTTCCCGCTTTCTTGTGCTTGTCCACCATCTCCTTCGCAGTAAGGGCACAGAGACCGACATACGCGATACGCTGCGCCTCCGTGAGCATCTTTTTCGTCGTCTGCATCTGGCCCAGCGGCGTCATCGCCTTATCCTCATCAAAGAGGTATCGCGTCCGTAGATGCACCTCATCTGCATCCTGCTCCTCGTCCGCTCTTAGTCGGGTATACTCGTTCTCGTTTTGTTCTGCCTTGGAGCGCCATTGCGTCCCTTGGTCATCCACATCGATGAGATGCCCCGTCGCGTTCCCACCGGAATGCGAATGCGCGTGCGATGCGGTTTTCTTTGGTACGTAGTGGTATCTGCGTTGATCCTCCTCGTCGAGGCCGCCAGCGAATTCGTCCTCCTTAACCACGGGCATTTCCTCCCAGCCTCCTTCATCGTCATCGGCGCCATCGTCGAACGAAAACGGGTTGTGTGGGGTCGGCATTCAGGCTGATGAAGTTAAGAATTGGATAGATTGAGGGACCACAGGTATCATCAAAGGCTGTGTGGTGGTGTCGACCCCTCGTCGAAGTTCCGAACAAGATTGGTTTCTCACGACTATATTCCTCCTCCGTCCACGACGTCTGTACAACTGTCTCTTCCTATATCACTGCTTTGCACCCCGCGAGGCTCAAAGAAATTATTCAGGCGGAATAAACCCCACGAGTATCTTACAGCGCCGGGCCGCAGCGATGAACCTTACCCTAACTAGGTTCGCACAGCCTACCAGACCCTGTGGATGCATTTCCCTTTGGGTAAAGCACCTTAGCCCCATAGATGTTCGTTTAGCCTTCTAAAGTGGAGTAGAAAAGGTACGCACATGAACTTTGTTTTCAATAGACTCTTAACCTAACATTCTGGGAACGCATTGCCTGCGAGACTATATCGGACGTAGCCAGATTCTTATTCTCATTGCTTTTCACCTCACCGATCAGGGTATTTTCGGCCGGAACATTACCAACACTCCCACCGCCTTCATCAGCGCCGTGCAAGATGTAAGGGCACGTACCTCAATCTCATTTTTGACAACATCTCATTGGGCGCACACAACCATCCAGGCGTCCCATTATAAACGACGTCATCCCGTATCGTCACGATACGTCCGCGGAGCCTGCATTGGGGATTTGATCGCACCCAATTCCACGGCCAGGGTGATATTTAGAAAGCAGGCCCGCTATGATGAGATGTGATGGGTTCGCCAGTTTCCTCGATGTCACACGTTTTGCTCCGAGGACGAGACATTCGATTAGTGCATTGCCGATAGACTCCCGTCTTTGTTCAGACAATGATCCGCAAACGCCCGCATTGCGGTGAAAACCGGCCCAAGGTTCACAAAAGATTACAGTTCTCGATGCGTACAAAACTATGGGGTACATCGTGACCGTTCTCTCTGCGCATTCTCTCGGATGACTGAACTTCGCGCATGAGAGCGACATCAGCAACGCTAATGAACAAACTTGCAAGCGGCGTTCCAGGTTTTGCTGTGGCATTCAACCTTCTTGCTGTAATTATTCGCTCGTACGAACTCCTGGATTGAACAAGTTCCATACTTCTTGTCCTGCTCGGATTTCTCGCAGATAGACAGAGGGAACGTTGCCCCATTCAACACGAGGCGAATATGGGGTCCGGGGTCACTTCTGCCAGTGGATGCATGTCCAGTATAGCCATCCAGGAACAAGTCGAGCTCGTGTCTGCAGCATCGCATGTAGACCACGCCAAGATGTGACAGCTCTGTAAACCTACTCCAAGCCCCGTAATTCGTGTGCGGAGAACACGTCGCACCACGGAGACCTATCACGGGCTGCAAGGTCGTACGGGCAAGCATACAAGGCACCTCTGATGTCATCAAGAGAAAACTCAACGCCGGGAACAAGTTCGTCCAGTCCCTTGACGATGGGAATACTTGACGAGCCAGGAGTGATGAAGATGGCACGCAAAATCCATCCAGAGGGAATGGTTTGATATGACTCATGGGTACTAGGGCGATGCTTCCGTGAAGGAGAACGTCTGAACTGTGTACATTTAGCTAGGGTGTAAGCGATCTTGTCAGCGGTCACAAGTACTGGCGAGTCAGAGTCATGGTAACCATTATACCGGAGGCCAGCTCAAGCGTTGTCGCACTGTCCTACAAAGCTATCAGTGGGTGGTTCACGTTAAGACCTCGAAGAAAACACAAGATCAAATTCACCACCTGGCTGACCAAGTTCGATCAGTTTGTCGGAGTCGTCGCGGCCGCACGTCTGGCAAGGTTCAAAACGTTAAACGTCCACTTCCCTTCCTTTCCATGACACCCCAAACACCGCAGTATTTGTACACCATATGTTCTATCTGGACCAATATACCATAAGAGTTGAAAAGTTACATTTCTGTACAGGGACTACAAAGGGAGAGACGCCGACGTTATGTAGATAGAAGACTGATGAAAATACTCTCTACCTGATCTCATTTGATTGGCTGGACTGAGTTGGGTATGAGATTTCGAACATCAGCTAAGGACCAGGTCCGCAAGTCGCATTCCAAGTTTTGCTATGGTATGCAACCTCCATGCTGTACGCATTCGCTCGCACGAACTCGTCGAGCGAACATGTCCCGTATTCCCTGTCTTTTTCGGTTTGGTTGCAGATGGACAGAGGGAACGTTGCTCCGTTCAACACGAGGCGAACTTGGGGACCTTTGAAGCTGCTCGTCGTGAGCGAATACGCACAAAGGTTCAAGCAGGGATTTACGCACGTTTTCTTGCAGGAGAACTTCTCCCACACCATTTCTGCAGCGAAAGGCGTTTGGTTTGAAGTCCTAAATTTGCGGTGCACGGGGGGATGGTCTACTAGAGGGCTGAGGGGCACAGCATCTCTGTAGCAGTGACAGTCAATGTCATCCTCTCATACAAGTGGCTACTAACTTGTTCAATCCCAGGGTTGACAACGCGAAGAGTATAGTGTAGTCGTGGGCGAAATCTAGATAGAGAGGCTCAGCATCCTCCATTGTTAAACTGTTGTACATCATCAACTCCCATTATTCAAATCTCGTGTGCAGATACCTACCGTTCAATAAGCTTCTTGACATAGAATGCACCAACGAGGGGTCCAGCATCACCTCTGGATGCATGTCCACTGTAACCATCCATGAATAGGTCAACCTCATATCTGCAATATCACGCGTAAGTCATCTTAGCTGTGAGAGAAGCTCAAGCTTACTCTAGGCCCCGTAACTCGTGTGCGGTGAACACATTGCACCACGGAGACTTGTGACCAGCGGCAAGATCGTACGGACATGCATACACAGCACCTCGGATGCCGTCGAGCGTAAACCCCACCCTGGGGATAAGCTTGTTGAGTCTCTCCACGATGGGCGGAATATACTTCTCCGCCCACTTCTGAGACGCGGCCTGTATGTACACCAGCATCAACAATACGACTGGATAGATGAGCTACGTGATGAGGTTACCTGGTACGGTGCAACGGAAGATAGCTTCGGACACGATTGCCAAGGTTCAAGCCAGGAAACCGGGTCCGTAAAGTTACTTGGTGTCAAAAAAGTAACTGCTTTTGCCTCCCGTCCAAAAAAACCTTGGCTAAAGAAGTGCGCAGAATCTACGACTCTTGGAACTGTAGTGGACACCACTTCATCCGTCGAGAATGTCGGATAACGAAGGGCAAACCTGCGAGTGTGAAAAGTCATGCATACGTTATTTGTTATGAAACAGGAAGACGAACTCGACACCATGATCAAACAGTTGCTTGCGTCCGACAATAGTAAGTTCCTCAGGGACGAGCTCGTACTTGTATCCTTCTTTGAGGAACTCCAAGTGTGGTGGGAGATCAGCGGCCTGAATTGCGTCCTTCGCTTTGTCAAGGGTATTAACGAACTTAAGAATATCGTACTGCTCCCACACGGGACCACGAGAACCGTGACGATGGAGCTGGATTCAAGAGAAATGTCAATTAGGGTGTTGGCTCGTTATCAGGCTGAGAACTCGCCGAAATGACTTGATCCACGGTGCAGTCGTTAGGAAGGTCCACGGATACTCCAGGAACAGAGGGAACTTTGTGGTATGGCGAAATATTCCCTAGATTGTTTATACGCTTACGACCGTGTCGATTTTCGAGCTGTTCAGGTTGATTAGAATTCGACAGCAACAAAGGAAGCTGCAGAAATTGCAGAAAAGCAGGAGAGGTGAACGGGAGATACATTTCGTGGGACAAGGAGTTCAGGATCAGAAGAACCGAACAAGCACGGATCCGAGCTGAAACGGTAATGTACTTATCTTGAACTTACGTACGGGCGTCTAATCCGAATTGATGATCGGGAAGCTGGCAGCAACAATGACAATGGGACGAAAGCTGGACATGGCGTTTAAGCAGTTCTGCAGGGCGATTCCAGAATCCGAAGGGAGGCCACAAATTTGTAGGGATACCATCTGCAGCCCAGCGGAGCCAGCCCTCAGCCCAGCACTGAAGGCTGTCACGATGAAATCTTGATTTGGGGTCGTTCGATAGGAAAACACGACATGACTCGGATGCATTCGTCGCAGAACTTGCATGTCGAGTCTTCCATCGGGACTAATTTGAATTTGAGAAAACTGAGGTAAGAAACGGAGTTAGCGCAAGCAACGGCTTTGGTTCATATGTCGTCCCGCAAAGGAGAGTAATGCGAAGAAGATCGCACTTCTGTACAGCAATTGATCGTATATGTACAAGACTACTTGACAGGAAGGGACAATGATCGGCGAACTTTCTCTTTCCACATTAGAGGATTGCACTCATCAGCGACGCTAATGATCAAGCTCGCAAGTGGCGTTCCACGCTTTGCTATGATACTTGACCTGCATGTTGTACTCATTCGCTCGCACAAATTCCTTCAGCGAACATGTTCCGTATTCCGTCTCCTTCTTGTTCTGCTCACAGATATCCAGAGGGAATGTTGCGCCGTTCAATACGAGGCGCATTTGGTGACCTTTGAGGCTACTTGGTGTGAGCAGAGATGCGCCTCAGACAGGAATTTACATACGAATGCTTGCACGTGAACCTCTCCCATACTATCTCTGCGGCAAAAGGTGTCTGATTGGAACTTCTGAATTTGCGGTGCAGCGGCGGATAGTCTACCAGTGGACTGAGAGGCACGGTATCTCTGTGGCAATGACCGTCAGTGGTATCCCCCATACAAGTGAATACCAACTTGTTCAATCCCATGGCTGACATCGCGAAGAGTATAGTGACATCATGTGCGAAATCTAGATAGAGTGGCTTAGTATCTTCTGTTGTTAAACTGTAGTAGGTAATTAATTCCTATATTTTGATTTCGCGTGTAACAAATGGTCACCGTTCAATGAGTTTCTTGACATAGAATGCACCAATGAGTGGTCCAGCATCACCTCTGGATGCATGACCGCTATAGTCATCCAGGAGCAAGTCGAGCTCATACCTGCAACATTATATGTAATGCACAGCGCGCTATAGATAAAACTTACTCTAGATCGCGTAGCTCGCGTGTGGCAAACACATTGCACCACGGAGACTTCCTACGAGCTGCAAAATCATACGGACATGCAAACAAGGCACCTTGGATGTCGTCAAAAGAGAACCCAATCCCAGGAGCAAGTTCATTGAGTCGATCTACGATAGGCAGAATATACCGTTTTGCCCACTTCTGGGCCGTCTATGTGTATGCCAGTATTAACAATGCAACTGAACATACAACCTGCGATGAAATTTTACCTCTATGGCGGGATCGGCAGTTAGTTTCGGACAAGATTCCGAAGGTTCAAGCCAGAAGACCGGATCCGTAAAGTTGTCTGAGGTTAAATATTTGATATTCTCTGCTCCGCGTCCAAAAAAGCCTTGACTAAAGAAGTGCGCAGAGTCTATCACTCTCGGAACCGTGGTAGATACCACCTCGTCCGTTGAGAATGTCGGGTAGCGAAGTGCAAATCTGTATACTCGAAGGTCATACATACACTCTTAACAAAAGCGAAGATGCACGGACTCAACCCCATGGTCGAATAGTTGCTGGCGCCCGACAACAGAGAGTTCCTCTGGGACTAGCTCGTACTTGTATCCTTCTTTGAGAAATTCCAGGTATGGTGGAAGATCAGCGGCTTGAATCGCGTCCTTTGCTTTGTCAAGGGTATCAACAAGCTTAAGGATATATTTTTGCTCCCCCACAGGACCACGGGAGCCATGACGATGCAACTATGGTCGAGAGAGTCAATCCGGACACTGGCTTGTTGTCAGGTCGAAAACTCACCAAAATGACTTGGTCCACAGTGCAATCTTCAGGTAAGTCCGCAGACACTCCAGGAACAGCAGGGGCGTTGTGGTATGGCGAAATGTTTCCGAGATGGTTCAAATCTTTACGGTGGTAATGCTCTTCGAGCCGTTCGGGTTGGTCAAAATTCGGCAGTAATGCAGGCAGTTGGAGAAAGCGCAGAAGAGTCGCAGACCCAAACGGGAGATACATCTTGGAGGATAAGGGTGTGCTTGATGAATGGAACCGAGCAAGCAAGATGGTTGAATGTTGGGTTTACGTATCTATAACGGGGGAGTTGTAAATTGGCACTGCCACGAGGGGCGGGTGTAAGCGCGCAAGCCGAACCGTTAGGTCGAGTTAAGTGCGAATCTATAACTCGGGAAGTTTACATGGGGGAGTTGCAAATCGGCATGGCTACGAGGGGCGGACGTAGTCTGACTCCAGGGAAATGTGATCGAGGCAGGTTGCCAGCAGATCGTTGGGAAAGGGAAGTAACGTAGGTGGATGCATCCGGCACTGGTTGGAATATCAAGCCGTGCACCCGCCAGCGCGCCGGCCGGAGGCGAAATTTACGCGGTCAGCCAATCAGCGGCGAGATTTATCACTTTACGCACTCCGTCATTTGCAATGGTCACTTGACTCAGTATCTTCCTCGGCGGCTACAGCCTGTTGAACGTTGGATCCACAGGGCCTCGACACTGTAATCACTCAATTGGTTTTCTCTTCATCCGTGAGTCTACCAGCGGACCGAAAATGAAAACAAGTGAATTGCCGCCCCGGACTCAAGGTCAATGGCGGCAGTTCTCTGCTCGTTGAGCCTTTGAAACGGTTCTGTGCTGTTCCTTCTCTCCTTAAGCCACTCGACGCGGCCCGAACTCCGCGGTAGTGAAGGTTCAGTACGTTCCACGCTTCGACCAGCACTAGCAGTGGCATTTCTACCTCATTACACCATTCATGTGCAGCCCTCGCACACCACTTACTGGACTTTTGGAATAGTATTCATGCCCCTTTGCTACCTGCTCTCAGTCTCTGCAGTCTGGCAACCACGAGTCATCACCATGTGGCCATCCTCCGCAAGGTTCAACGAGTCCAGTAATAAGTCGGTCAAAACTACGCTCTCCAACGCCCAGTTCCCTCCCCCACCCCTCGGGTGGTGGGGAGATTCTAATACAAAATCGAGTGTTGAAACAATTCCTACGTCTTGACTACCTGCTCTTCGTTTTGAATGGTCTGGCTCTCCGACCACTGGCTCCGGCATGAATTGTAGAGGTACGGTATGTTCCAGGCGTCGTGCCAAGTACAAAGTCTAGAATGTGCTGTACCTTCACACCATGTGATCATTACTCGCATGCATCCCATGTACACATGCCCTCATTTCACCATCGCTTTGGACCGCTTCTCCTCCTTTGTCTGATCTCGTCCTCCCCTCGTATACCCTGGATTGAGGGGCAAGTCTAATGCAGGCAATCGCTCAATCGTGACGTAGCCCTGCGCTCTTCGACTTTCCCCCTCCTTTATCCTGGATGGTATACAATGTGTTGAAAATTGTCATAATGTGGACTACCGCTCCATGTGTATCTGACGAAGTCAGATAAGTAGAGACCGCGTATGCTCAAGAAGTACAGTCTGTAACGGTGCCCGATACTCAGTCTCGCACTCTACCAGCGGTAAAACCCCCTTCGTATCGATACGCCTGCAAGCCAGCTCCACACCTGACCCCTCCCGTCCGTGCGCGATTCGCATGAACATGCCAAAGTGACGCTTGTCCGGTAGAAGACGACTCGTGTCGAGGTCTCTCGAGCGCGATCGTTCGAACTGGAAATCTATGACGCCAACCGCGTACGAGTGGTCCAGGTTGAGTTGGAGGGAATCACGCGTCAGTTGACATATGATGTTGAGATGCGGTGATGGCGGTCGGAGAGTGTATTGGTGGGTCGAAGAGACGATTTGGACCCGGATGACGAGTAGCTTGAGCAAGATGCCGCGCTTTTGGATGATGTAGTCGTGTTCGCAGTAAGGGCTGTGGACGATTGCTTGGTAGGACGCTGGGGAGGCGGGTAGAGCCATGGAATATCGGGAAGATGGCCCGGACCAAGCAAAGAAGCTTGGATCACCCGAGCGCTGTGCGATGGTTTCGAGTAGCCTGTGGAAAGCCCTGTCTCCCTCGCCGTATGCGATCGACATCATGATGTCGAAGATTCCCAAAAGTGAATAAGCGACATCTTCGATGCGGGTCGTTTTCCGTTTGGATGCCCACTTCATCTTCGTAGAAACCATGATATGTGGTGACCTCGAGTGGAAGTTCCGAATGTTCACAACGGCGATATGAGTGGCTTTGCTGATGGAATTGAGCATGAACTCGCTGAGTTTGTCGTTGGGAAAAGGAAACTCGTCGCCTCCCCCTACTTCCTCCAACTTTGGGCAAACCGGGTTCCAGTCCTTGCCATACATCCGAAGTCTTTCCGGCGCCAACAGTTCCTGTAACGTCCACCCCCTGGTAAACCAGGGTTCCCGAGCGAAATCTTTGACAGAGGAAGACTTGGCCAGGTACACAATGCACACGAATGCATCTCGGTACCATCGATACATCGATCGGATCGCTTCCTCCAGTTCCGAGCTACTCTCCTTGTTTATGCAGCACGTATCCGACCAAACATACTCGCATCCGTACTCCTTTGCCTTGTCGCAGAAACACACGAGTTTGTCGTATCCCGGGCCCTTTGGGATGGGTCGCTGACCGTGAATCTTGCTCGACATGTCCCTGAATTCTGGCTCTTCTTCGCCCCAACGATGCGAAAATATAGCATATTTGAGGAGGCGCTTGATCTCGTCCTAGTTCGATATCAGGATTCGGAAGAGAGACGTCTGAAAGAAATTGAGGCAACCTTGCAATTCTCCCTCAACTGCGCTTCACCATCCGACTCCATCATTTGCCTCGCATCCTCCAAGTTGATGTTCACGCTGCGCAGATGCGATCGAAAGGTCTTCCAGAGCTCCCCTCGGCTGTACAGTCTCATATCGCTAACGCGGACGAGGTATTGCGGTAAATCATTGTAGATGCATTCGTCAAAACACTCGAGGTGCAGCTTACGCAGGAACGATTTGGATAAGGCGTTATCGGTTGATTCAAGAGCCTCTGATTCCGAATCGGAGAGGAAGTGCTGTTGAGGTGGCCGTCGTGGTGTGCCATTCGGTGGCTGACGGCGACTCATATCTTGGTGAGCTAGTGTTATCGAAACCCATCGCCTCGACTCTAGGCGTACCCACGCCACGTTCCAGAACTTGATCCGCTTCCGGCCCGGTGGACTGGTTGGGACGCCCTCCCTTCTCTTCACACGACAATATTCTCCAAGAAGTTCTATATACTAGGTTGTAGCCATCTCTAGGTGAGGAGTGTTATGATCATCGGCTTGTCGGCTTGTTCCCACGTACCGCACCATACCTCCAACATTGCGAGCTGAAACGCGAGTCCACTCGCGACTTGCTTGGTCCGTGTGTTGGTTCTACACATTCTTTGTCCGGACCGTGTCGACGCTTTGTTGCGGCGTCCCACCCAGACTAGACCACCAAAGAGGTCTGGTGTGATCTGTCGGACGAGGCAGCCCCGAGACTGTCTGAGACCGTCGACGTATTTGGCGGGCCATGCATCAGAAGATTGGATTATGCGCCAGAACGCCGTGGCGTGTTTACCTACCAACGGTTATGTAATATCCATTCCCTTTCAAAGATGTTCAAGTTGACAGGTCATTGACGGCCCAGGGATATCGATCATTTGCAAGCGTTTCGCCACTGGTGGATGTGCGATCTTCAACTCGGGCTCATGTACGCAACCTTCATCACCCAGCTCCCACAGCCCCACCCAATCTGACAATGGAAACCTCCTGGATAACGTGTTTGTATCCACCCATCATTCTTCGCGAACCTCAGCCGCTAGGTTTGAGCGTTGACGTCGGTTGGTAACCATTATTAACACATGAAACCGACAAGCGGGCGGTGTCTGAGTTAGATTTGGAGTCGGAGGCAGTGTTTATCAACGCCACCCCGGAGATTTAAGAAAGCCATCATTCCAAAGCGAGACTATCTGCGAGTTCGCCCCTCCACCTACGAATACCACAAATCACTTATTCTGAAGGATATCAGAACAGCGTATGTCGCCGACCATGATCATGACGTTGTTAATGCTGACGTCCCTCCCTGTTACTATCAAGCTTCACTATGCCTGCATCGTCGAATCCCAAAAACCATGGTGGAGAGGACAAGAACGCCTTGTCTCCTGCTTGTCGCCTCCCGCAAGAACTGCTTGGAAAGATATTTATCCATTACGCTCGCGATTATCACAATTACTCCGACCCCGACTCTCAGACCCAAAATGTGCCTACTTGGGTCAACGTTTCGTACGTCTGCCGTTACTGGCGCGATGCGGCTCTAGATTTCTCAACGCTTTGGACATACCACTTTGTGGTATCGCTGCGCTGGACGGAAGAGTTGTTAGCCAGATCAAAGCAGGCGCCATTGCAGATTCGCATAACCCACAACTCCTCCAAAAGCGAATCTTGGTGGTCGAGTCTTATCGAGAAGTTGATGAACCGTGCAGATCACATCCAGGAGTTCCGCTTGGATTTTCCAGAAGACTGCGACCATCAAATACTTTCCCAGCTTTCTGCACGTGCTCCTCGCCTGCAGAACTTACGGATCTCGGCCAACAGCTACTCCGAATTTTCCGAGAAACCCTCTGTTCTCTTTCTTGGCGATACCCCAGCTCTCCGTACACTGCATGTTTCCCACTGTCCGTTCCTGTGGTCTTCGCTCAAGTCGACTTCCCTAACGAGTCTCACTCTGTACAATGTCACCGATCAGTCGAAAGAGGACGCGGAGGAGTTGCTAGCCACCTTAAGCTGTATGCAAGACCTTGAGCAGCTATATTTCATTCGAACCATTGTCACTGGTGACCTCGGCTCTTTTCCTGAGGCGGCGCGGGAGTTCAAGATCAACTTACCCCACCTTTCTCGCCTCTACATCGCTGCTCCACTTTTAACTGCCGTCGCATTGCTGTCCTGTGTACACAGCCCGCCGACGACAGAAATCAGGCTGGAGTGCTTCTCCGAGGAAACGTTCTCCCATGGCGATTACAATCTGCTATATCCGGTTCTCGCACAAAGATTCAACAAGTCCAAAGACCAAGCCCTGCCCAGTCCGACGATTCGTTCCTTCGTCTTTGACATTGCGGCAGGAGTGGTGGATCTCATATTTAGTGCGTCAGAAAAATTCACTCGCAACTCCGCCATTCGCGTCGGCGATAGCGAGTGGGATTCCAACATTCCTCTCAAGATCTTCCTCGATTTCAAGGCACCCGAGCCTACGGACGATGGGACGCCCCCTCCTCCCAGATTCTTGACGCTAGCCGATGTCGACCGCGTTGTAGAGGGAATTTGTTGGGTCATGCCCTTGGCAGGTGTTCAGAGCGTGCAGGCCATTCATCCTCAATTCTCGTCCGAGTTTTGGACGGATATGTTGCGACACTTTCCAGCACTTCGTTACCTCAAACTTAGCTATGGTTTGATGCCAAGTTTGTGTTCCGTGTTGTCCCCCAAAGGTGACAACGACGACGGCGAGGGCTCGGAAGATCATGGAGGACATGCTGCTGGCAAGCTCATAGCACTGGGCTTGGAGGAGTTGGATCTCGATCACATCGCGTTCGCAGAGGAAGACGATATCGACATATGCTTTGCTGCCATTAGCCAAAGTAGACTTTTCAAGGCGCTTTCTGCCCGTGATGTGCCCGAGGGTCAACTCGTCATGACTCGTTGCAGGATAAAAGGGTCTCGCCAATTCGATTCGGTTCGGTCGTGGGGTGGCGTAACTCGGTCTTTGGAGTGGCATTCTGACGAGGAAGATGAGGAAGACGATGATGAAAAGGATGGCTCATCTGAGTCCGCGGAGTGGGTTACCGATGAAGAGGCTGACGGCAACAGTGAATGAAACGTGCGCATGGGTCGTGTTTACTAGGTATGCCTGCTTTGTTTGTGGCGTAATCCAGGATATCTGATATACGTCTTCATGGAAATTGTACGTGGACTAGGCTCTAGAGAACTTGGGGGCGCAAGTTCGGGCGTAACCCCGGGTGTTACTAGATCGCGTTGTAACCAGCGCGCTGCTACGTGTTGTGACCTTTTTACTTTATTTAACCTTGCTGAACGAATGTAGCCGGTGCTGGTTGGGACCACTACAGACTGGTGTACACTATCCAATTCGACCCGCGCTCGTGTCCAGACTCTGGGCCGAGCGCGCCTTTGATTTTACTCTCGTAACTCATACTTTCTCCGTACTTGCATTTAAGCTTGATTTGTACCCGGCGTCATTCAGTTCATTGTTCCTCCCACACAACGGCTGAATACTGTTCTCTCTCGCTTCCACTATTATACGCTGCCTCGGCGGCGCAGAGCCGCCGCGACAGTTCCTACTCCTGTTGTGGTGACACTGGTCCGCGTCTCCGACGTAAGATGAGGCAGCATGTATCGCTGGTGATGACGCCGACGAGTACCAGATTTCGATGCGCACATAAGTACCAGTCCCGCAAACAGTGCAGAGAACACGTTGGTACGTGACAAGGCGTGCGATACTACAACGATACGAACATATAGAGATTATCAAACGCTCAAAGACCTACATGGATGAATGGAACCCAATCAAAGAATGACACACCACTATCTCGTGCAGTCGGATATCAGCCTTGAGTACAGTCGTAGGTGACCCACAGTTGCGGAAACTTTGGAAATAGCCCGATAATAAACCCTGCAGTAGCAACATCAATAGTATACCGAATGTTGAGATCGACTCAATGCCTAGTGGTTTGTTGCTAGTTCTGACGGCTACCTGTTCTATGCTGTTGAGTGCTGGAACACTCTTCCATTCTGGGTCCAGATATCAGCGAATGGCATACAAGAATAAGAACGAAATGCTCGTCATTGCCTTTGAGATCCAGTACGTCAACAAAGACAGTGGTAATCTCGTCCCTGATTTCGGGATCCGGGGTATCGAAATTTCGAGTCAAGCGTGAGCGTACGAGTGAGATATGATAGAGACCATTCTGGAGAACTTCAGGTCCCAGCACGGGTCGACTTGTAGCGACTGTCGGCGAGTTTCAGCGCAAGTCACTTTGGGAAACAAGAGAGTAACTCGCACCATTTATGCTTTCCGAACACGAGAGCACGTCTTCAGGAGCTTTTCGAAATTCTTCTACATGTTCGTGACTTCCGATAACGACCATCCAGGGGAACATGTTTGCAACCTTGAACGGTGCTGATCCGTGCTGGAACTTCGTTGTGAGTTTACAAGGAACTTGTAGAGCATCCAGAATCGCCTCTTTGTACCCTGAACCAGCCCACCAAGAACCCAACCAGCTACTTGATCCGACTGGGGATTGCATTGAGCTGACCAAGTGTGCGAAAGTCAAGGAAGCGAACAACTGTCGTCATGGAGTACCCTCACCTGGGACGGCCGGGCTAACTTTACAACGAGGAAGATCGCAGCAGCAATGCCCGCGACGTAGGTAACATCGAAGACACTCGAGGCTGATATGTTTGACAGTAGAGACCTCATTGAGACGGGTCTGCGTTCTGAGAACTGATGCAGTTAGCCTAGTGTTTATAAGTTAAAATATCCGGTACAGCAGCCAGGTGGCAAGCAACGATTGAATGAAAAGTAAATCAAAAAAGTGTCTTTGAAGTCGCGAAACATACGTCAACTCGTGAAGCGAAGGTTCCGAGATGATTCTCTTCAAGGGTTGGACACTGCCCTTTAATAACCCCGCTTGTTGATTTCACATGTCACGTCGATGCGTCTGTCGATGGCTTGAGAAAGAAGGCTGGTAAGTATGCTAGCATAGCCTGTTTAAGTCTGACACGAGGCTGCCGGGCTATGAGACGTATGACTTCATGGCTGATTAAATCCACCGGAAGGTGGTTAGCACGGACCATTTGAAGTTTGAGTGGTCCGTGATCCAGGTTATTCTCGTTTTGCATTGGTATCCAATATACACAACCTGACGGACGCTCTTCGACTAGCACGAAAAGTTCCAAATTGCAAGTAATTTTATCTGTAGTGCAGTTATCTCAAGGATGACGGTTACATCCTACACTGTCCCGAACAGTAAGACTAAGAGCGTCTTACTTAAATAACACTCGGCTGCTATCTATATGTACAACATGCTCATTTATATCCTGCAAGAATATGTTCAGAAGAGAAGACGTACCTGGTAGATCCGTCCCACCCAAACTCTTCAGTCATGGTCGTCTTCATTGGACTGCCAGTCCGAGGAACTATCCGAGGCATTGTCGTATACATATACTTCATCGGAATGCCACTTCACGGAGTGAGTTACGCCACCCCACGACCGAACCATATCAAACTCATGCCACCCATTGACATCTATCTTGCAGCGAGTCATAATGACTCGACCACGGGGCGCATCACGGGTAGACAGCGCATCGAAGAGGCAGTAATCAGTGATACCAGGGAGGTTGGAATCATCTGTCCGTGAGAATGTGATGCCAGAGAGGTCCAACTCGTCCAAGCCCGGCTAAGACGTGGTCAGTGCCTCGATCACTATCGGCGTGTTCAACCTGGTTCTCCCAACCCTTGTGAGTGTCGATATCTGCGAGTGACAGCACGGAAGCCAGATCTGGCATCCTACCACAACTAAGTTTGAGACAACGGAGTTCTTGAAGGCGTCCCAACAATTTCCTCCAAAAGGCCGGCGAGAATGGGGGTTCAATGACGTGAGCGCTCCGAACATTCGCCAAGGGCATGAAGCTACAAATTTCGCTTATGACGTGATTCACTTTGCTCATCGTCATCGGTGAGTTCAACTTAAAATTGATCCTGAGAGGGATGTTTGAACCCCAGTCCATGTGCATAGGAATGGAATCCCAGGTGCAGTCGCGTTCCAATCCGCTAAACGTAAGTCCTGCACCACTACTGCACACAGTAGCAGTTCTGATGAGCAAGGAACGAATTATCGAGATGGGCACCACCTGGTCTTCAGACGGGGTGAATCTTTGTGCAAGAACGGAACATAGCCGAGTGAAGTTATCAAGGGAGGTATCATTCTCGGGGAAGCAACATAGCCTGAGTTGTGTCTTCGATGGGTTGTTTATACAGGACAGCAGCGCGATAACCGTTGAAAGTGGAGCAGCGATCAGAAGACGAGAGAGATAGGGTAAGCTAATCTTCATCTCCCCCGCCGCGCTAGAGGGAAAACCAGGAGCCCTAGCAAGAGCATTGTCGAGATAGAGGTGCTCGAGGTCTTGCATATGACTTAGCGTAGCCAGAAACTCTTCCGTGTTTTGTTGAGTCTTCTCTGGAACGCGGTACAGACAGAGTGTTGTCAAGGCGTTCGGCTTGAACGAGGACCAAAGCACTGGACAACCTGAAAGCTCCAGCGTACGGAGCGCTGGCGTATCTCCATCGAAGAGCACCAAAGGTCGCGAGGAAGAGGTGTTGTGGGCCGATATTTTCAAGTTTTGCAGTCGAGGAGCAGGCGAGGAAAGCTGGGAAAGAATCTGATTGTTGCAGCGTTTTGGAAATTCTACATCGAACTCCTGGATACGTTCTGCGTGGTCAATCAATTTCTCAATAAGACCCCACCGCCAGGATCTGCGTTTTGAGACTATGCGTATCCGCAGCGGCGCCTGCTTTGACCTGGCCAGCAATTCTTCTGTCCAGCGCAGCGATGCCACGAAATGATACGTCCAAAGGGTTGGGCAATCTAGAGCTACACTGCGCCAGTAACGGCAAACATACGAAATATTGACCCAACTGGGCACAGTTTTGGTGGAAGAGTAACGGGGGTAATTGTGATGGTTGAGAGCGCAGTGGATAAAGATGTTTGCAAGCAATTCTGATGGGAGGCAACAAGCTGGGGATAGAGTGTTCCTTCGGGCGCAGAGTTCTCGTATCGATAACGCGTGCACGGCGATCTCTTCGTCAATGCGGGCTCGGACTTCTGAGTCAGGCTCCATGAGTCGTATGGGTTGTAAATTAACGAGGCTTGGTAAACTGTGTCTAGGAGTAGATATCAGCGTTAATAACGTTACGATACTAGTCGGTGGCATACAGTGTTCTGATATTCTTCGAGACGAGTTGTGCGTAGCGCTCGTCGACGAAAAGGTGCAAAAAACAACGGCAAAACTCCCGCACAGCTTCCCCACGGATTTGTTAATTATTTTATAAGATCCCTTATAACATCTTATCTATTGTCCCAATACCAAAATCTGTATAAATCCTTATACTAATGGTAGGTCGTATGCAACACAAGTGGCAGCCCAACCAAAATGAGACAACTGTCACGTCCTTAAGTATGCTCGCATAGCCTGTTCAAGTCTGACATAGGGCCGCTGGGTTGTGAGATGTACTATGACTTCATGGTGTAAGCAGTCAAACCGCCACGCGTAACCGTTAGAGCAAAAGGCAGAAATACTGAGTGACTGTCACTCAGCATCACGGACGGAATAATATATACTTAGTATGTGTTACGGGACCCAGGTAATCTGGCATGCTTACACATGGCTGATTATATCCACCTGAAGGCGGTTAGGCTAGCACGGGCCATTGAAGTTTGAGTGGTCCGTAGCCCAAGTTATTCTCGTTTTGCTTTGGTATCCAATATACTCGACCTGACTGACGCTCTTCGACAGGCAAGATAATCCCAAAAGTTCCAAATTGCAAAGAATGCCTCACATAAATAACACTCTGCCGCTATCTCTATTCCTGCAAGTATATGTTCAGAAAAGAAGACATACAGGGTAGACCTGTCCCATCCAAACTCTTCAGTCATGGTCGTCATCACCCTCTCCATCGGAATGCCAGTTCGAGTTGAACCATCCGAGGCATTGTCGTATTCAACATTCCTAATCGGAATGCCACTCCACGGAGCAAGTTTCGCCACCCCACAACCGAACCATATCAAATCTACGCAATCCATTGATATCTATCTTGCAACGGGTCATGGTGACTCGACCCCGCGTCGCATCACGGGTAGACAGCGCATCGAAGAGGCGATATTCAGTGATACCAGGGAGGTTGGGATCATCTGTCTGTGGGAATGTGATATAATAGAGATTCAACTCGTCCAAGTCCGGCGCTAAGACGTGGTCAGTGCCTCGATCACCATCGGCGTGTTCAACCTGATTCTCCCAACCCTTGTGAGTGTCGATATCTGCGAGTGACAGCACGGAAGCCAAATCTGGCATCATGCCAAAGCTTACTTTGAGATAACGGAGTTCTTGAAGGCGTCCCAACAATTTCCTCCAAAAGGCCGGTGAGAATGGGGGATGAATGACGTGAGCGCTATGAACATTCGCCAAGGGCATGAAGGCACAAATTTCGCTCATGATGTGATTCCCTTCGCTCGTCGTCATTGGTGGGTCCAACTCAAAACTGATCCTGAGAGGAATGTTTGAACCCCAGTCCAAGTGCGATATGGGAATGGAGTTGCAGTCGCAATCGCGTTCCAATGCGCTAAACGTAAGTTCTGCACTGCTCCACCTATCAGCGGATCGGATGGACAAGGAACGAATTGTTGAGATGGGCACCGCCTGATCTTCAGACTGACTGAATCTTTGTGCAAGAACGGAATATAGCCGAGTGAAGTCGTCAAGGGAGGTATCATTCCCTGGAAAGCAACGTAGCCTGAGTTGTGTCTTCGATGGGTTGTTTACACAAAACAGCAGTGCAATAACTGTTGAAAGTGGTGCAGCGATCAAAAGACGAGACAGATAGGGTAAGTTGATCCTCATCTCCCCCGCAGCACCAGAGAGAAAGCCAGGAGCCCTAGCAAGAGCATTGTCGAGATAGAGATGCTCGAGGTTTTGCATATGACGTAGCGCAGCTAGAAACTCTTCCGTGTTTTGTTGAATCCCCTCGGGAACATGGTACAGACGGAGTGTTGTCAAGGCATTCGGCTTGAACGAGGACCAAAGCACCGGACAACCTGAAAGTTCCAACGTACGGAGCGCTGGCGTATTTCCATCGAAGAGCACCAAAGGTCGCGAGGAAGAGGCGTTGCGGACAGACACTCTCAGGTGTTGCAGTCGAGGAGCACGCGAGGTAAGCTGGGAAAGAATCCGATCGTTGTAGTCTTCTGGAAATCTGAGATGGAACTCTTGGATACGTTCTGCGTGGTTCATCAACTTCCCGATAAGACCCGACCCCCAGGATCCGGGTTTTGAGACTATGCGTATCCGCAGCGGCGCCTGCTTTGACTTGGCCAACAACTCCTTTGTCCAGCGCAGTGATGCGTGTTGACGCGGGGTGCGTCGACGCAAGAGAGAGGGCCAGCGAGCTTGCGAGTTGGCGCGGAGTGGCGTCCGTGGGGTTGAAGACCGGAGGATGCACTGGAACGAGCGCCGAGCGCGACCTGCGAAAACGAGGAGCGGGCGAGGCGCTCGATGCGAGGCAGCCAGCTCGCTGGCAAGGACGAGATGGCGGATGAGAAAAAAGCCCGCCACCAGCACCGCCACCTGGCTCACTCCTTCACCTCTGGGCAAGTCACGTGCCGAGACGGCCCAGACGACCACTAGTCGCGTTATTCATCTGGTCCTTGCCAGCTTAGCGGGCCTCATGTCCCATCCCGAACCCAATACACGTGGTCGCTTGCTGATGACAGAACCCTTCGGCTCAGACAAAGACCCTGCTTCCTGAGGACAGACGGCGCCATGAACTGCGTCACCGCGGCAGGTTCTCTCAATGTTTCGCCCGACTGCTCGTCCCACAAGCTAGAACTCCAGGCTGTTGTGATGTTTTATAGCGCGAGATAAAGGACGGAAAGACTGGACCCAGGACATCATGTTCATGCTCGCCTTGGAACACGTTCAGAAGAGTGGGTACAAAGTGAGTACAAAGTGATAACTCGTTCTACTCAGATAATTCTACAAATGTTGGAATGAAATCATCTCCCGACAGATTGATGTCACCATCATCCCAAGACCGAACCGTGTCCGATATATAGTCTAGTGACTCCGGTTTATCGGACCGACCTATCTTGCATGGTGAGACGACCTTGGGTGCGGGTGGAGACTTGCTTCATATTTGCACTTAAACTTGGCTTGTACCCTGCGTCACTCAATTTATTGTTCCTCCCACACAACGGCTGAGTATTGTCGTCTCTCGCTTCCACTATTACCATACGCTGCCCGGCGGCGCAGAGCCGCTGCAACAGTTCCTACTCCTATTGTGGTGACACTGGTCCGCATCCCTGACATTGGTCGCCGCGAGACGGGGCAATATATGCCGCTGGCAGTGATGCCGACGAATATTAGATCTCAATGCGTACAACAGTACCAGTCCCGCAAACAACACAGAGAACATGTTGGTATGTGACAAGGCGTGCGATGCTGCAACGATACGAACATCATCGAATGCTTAAAGACCTACATACATGGATGAATGGAACCCAATCAAAGAATGACACTATCTCGTGAGCATCTAATGGCTTCGTGCATCGCTCGTCTTGATGACCCGACTGCTTGCTGCCCTGCAACAATTCACTATGTACATCCTCTGCCACATCGTACACAAATGTATCGTTGATCGAGTACTTCCTGTATCGACAGAGGATTCAGAAGAGTGGTTCAGTAGCAACACCTAGAAGGGAAATAGGCAATCTGACTGTGATCGACGGACAGCAAGGAGGCAGAGATTGTTACTAGGCGCCGCGCTGGGTCTAGATGCCAGTGAAAGAGTGCTGAGAGGGATGACGAAATAACGAAGTCGAACACTTTGCTCTCAGGTTGTGAACACTTGGTGTCATAGAAACTGGCTGCATGGATGGGAAGAGACATGAACGAGCCAGGCCCTTTCATGTTTCTTCCTGGACACCAGCACATGAGAGATAGGTCCCCAGGTGTCTGTTCGGTGAACAAGTCAGCTGGATTCAAACAGCACCGTGACTATATCACGTACAGCGAGAAAACAAGGCGCCCTGGGGTGATCCGGGCGGGGCGAAGCGCCTCCCGGTTCAACGTTAGTGTGTGAGAAAGAGGAGGCCTGGGCCACCGAGTCCCTTTGCCGCATCAGTCAGGCATGAGGATCGGGATGGATGTCGGTTCCAAGCCTGCGAAAGCTCTCATCAGGGGGCTTGACCGCTACTCCAACCAACATCTTTCCAGTGCTGTGTAGGGGGTGGGCGAAATGGACAGTGACTGCATCCCAGGCAATCGCCTCACATGGAGTGCATCCTGCAGCGACCACGAAGGGTGTGTGCGCGTGACCCGTAACAAGCTGGTCGCCAGTGAGGAAATGGTGGCCGGAGAAGGGAGGGTTTCTCTCAACACTCAGCAGCAACCCTAATCGGGTATGCTCCCACGGGCCGTCCGGGCCGTCCGAACCGTTTCGGATTGATCGGCCGACACGTTGTCGCTCTCATGCAGCGCTGTGCTAGGATAATAAAACAGATTCTCGACCGACGTCTCCCGGTGGTTCACGTCACCCCTTCCTTGCATCGTGAAGGAAGCTCTGGAGATCGGTGGTTCGTCTGAAAGTGAAACAATGACTTGAAAGCCAAGGACAGGGATAAGTAAGTCTACGAGTACATGTGCATACATTTATCCAGGGAATCTAGAAATTTACGTATAACATATATACATACCAGTAACCAGAGATCGTACGATCAAAGGTCTGCCCATCCCGCGTCCAACCCCTCCCAAACATCCCACTTCCGCCCACCAAGCCACCTCACAACACGCAACTGATCCCGCCGCTCCCGTCCATCCACATCCACATCCTCCAACATCCCTTCCCCAGCACCCCCTCCCTCCCCATCCTTCCTCCCAAACGCCAACACCGCCCACCCGATTACGATCATCCCCGGCGGCCGCTGCTCGCCCACGCCCGCGAGTGCACCCTCCACATCCTCGAGCGTCGACACGAGCACCCTCTGATCCGGCATCGACCCGCGCTCGACGATCGCGATCGGGGTGTATGGAGGATACGCGGAGCCGTCGCGTCGCCCCCCGTGTTCGGGAGCTGTTAGTGCACGCACAACCTCGCCGAGTCGCGCAACACCCATGAGCACGAGTACCGTGCGCGCGCGGTTGTACCCTGGGAGCGAGACCGCCTTGCCCTGGCGCCCGACGCCGGTACAAACGACGAAGGACTCGGCGACGCCGCGGTGCGTGACGGGTATACCTGCACAGGTGGGCGCGGCGAGGGCGGAGGAGAGGCCGGGGAGGACGAGCGGGGCGTAACCGTGTGCGCGGAAGTAGGCGAGCTCCTCACCGGTTCGGGCGTAGACTATTGGGTCGCCTTGTTTCAGCTGATTAGGTGAACATATGCGCCATATAGAGGGGGAAACGGGTATGTTAATATAGGAGATCGGGAATGACGAGAAAAACGCACCCTGACGACGGTCAGGCCACGCTTGGCGGCATCGACGGCCGCCATCATCATCTCCGTCTGTGCGCTGTCTGCGTTCCCGGGGAATTTGCGCGCAATACGCACTTCGACGTGCGGGGGAATGAGGTCGAGGACAGGCGCGGGAACAAGTTTGTCGGAAAGCACAAGGTCGGCGTGTTTCGTCAGAGCCGTGTGTGTCGCAAGAGTGAGGAGAGAGGGGTGGCCTGGTCCAGAACCCGCGAGAATGATGCGACCTTTCATCTGTTTGGGAAGGGGAGGGGTAACGTCTACACCATGCTGCGACTTCCTCTCGTCCACGGAGAGGATGGGTACAGTTCCTTGGTGGGCAACCTCTCCGTCCAGAACCTCCTTCATCTCGCATTCCGTCATCGCCGCGAGCCGCGAGATGGGCCAATACTCGCTGACCTGAACGACCCACCTCAACTGTCGTCTGGCAGCCTCAATACTGCTTTCCTCCGACGCGAGTGGTTTGATGGGAACTGGACGGTTTGGGGTCGTCACCCCGCAGTCCTCGTCTCCTTCTCCGTCTGCTGGTGCTTCGTTCTCCTTGCTTGATTTCCTTGCCATCCTTCTGAGCTGTCCAACTTTTGTGACGGCTGCTCCGACGTCCTTGGGTAAACCTGCGACGATGTCCCTCCGTACGCGCGCTGCAAGCCTGCATCCCTCCCCATTCGTAGTTACGCCAATTTGTAGGGGAGTCTTGGAGGATGAAACGGGGTCCACGAAGCGATGCGTTGCAGTAAAGGAAAAGTCGCAGAGCTCTGGCATGTCAGTGACGTTGATAGGGATTCGGTGAGCACGGCACAACTTGGCGAGATGAGTCGCGCGAAGGCGTGCAGTGGCTGCGAGTGGTGACGTGGAAGTGGTATCTGTGACGCATACGAGAGATAGGGGAGTGCTCGCGAGATAGTGGTCCAAGGCTGCCACGTCCCGGTGCAACCCTGGGGTGTCCATGTCTGCGTCGGAAACGGGGAGGCGATCCCAGTCGATCACCTCGAGTTGGCCGCGCTCTGCTCTCCACCTGAGTTCCTTGCAGACCGCATCGAGACCGCCGTTTACAAGGACTTGAACGACGGCGTCTGCCTCGAGGGAGGCGTACGCCCTGTTTGCAGCGAGGGCGTCACCGCCGACGACGAGGACAGCCTTTGACTGCATTTTGAAGGCGAGGAGGAGCGACGCCCCGGGGGTGGGAAGTGGGAATGGGTCCATTGTCGGTGGTTGAACCCGACGCGCCCATTTTTTTTCTTATCTACGATGAGTCGGATGAGTCGGACTGCTTGGCAAGGTGAGCGTGATCATGAGCAAGTCACACGTTACGTCAGCACGACCAAGACCCTGAGGATGCTCACGGTCTGGTCGAGCACATGCAGCTCGTCGATAACGATACCGTGAGCGATATCTATCGTCTGTATAGCGCGATGTTGACTCGATGTCGTTGCAGTTTCTCAAACACCTCACGGCATCGTTTGAGTCGACAAAAGACAAGGGGACAGTATGGTTGACACACAAACGACGTGCGTCGACTTGCGTTTTCGCTCTTCAAAGGCTCATCCTCCCATGTAGTGACTCACGATGGTGAAGATGCAACCATGGACGATGCAGACACGGACAGCGGGAAAGAATACCCATGTCTGATTCGTGTCACTGACGGCAAAAAAATCAACTTTTCTACGCACGTGAGTCCGTTCTTTTCATCGAACTGCAATTCCCTCGTCTCTCCCTCTTCCTAAACCACTATCACGATCTAACTCATCCTAGGTCTCTCCCTCCGATCTCCCAAGGTTCCACGCCGCCTATGGCAGCCTCCTCAAAGCATCCTTCACAACGCTCCGAAAACGGGACAAAAAACGCGAAAAACAACGTGCGGAACAGCTCGCGAAACGAAAACAACGTATGGCTGAACCTGTCGTGATCGATGGGCCTAAGCGCGGGAACGGACGGCGGAAGCGGCAGAGAAAGGTGAAGGCGGCAATCAGGCAGGAGCAGGGAAAGGAGCGGGCAGCGAAGCGAGAGGAAGAGAGGGCAAAGGCACAGAGACCGTGATCAGAGCGCGACAAGTATCGCTCGTGGTAACTCAGGATGGACGTCTTGTCGACGTGACGAGACTGCGAACTAACACACGTGGTAAACATGCAATCCTGATATTGGTAAAAGGCGGGGCTGTTTCGTGTCCGAGTCACTGCGCGGCGTACTATTCAAGCAAGAGAAACGAAACGCATGTTGCTCGCACTTCTCTTCCCCAAAAACCCGGTGAAGTGATTCCGAATGATCAATGAACCTCCTAGTTTGTCGACCAAGGCAGCATTCAGAGGCGCTTTTCTGCGTGACGTTATGCGATATCAGGGGTTGATGTTACAGCCGAGGAGCCGTGGCACATAAATTATTCTAGCGTACAGTATTTGTATAGGGGCCTAACAGATACCGAGTCACCTACTATCTCAGTCTTCGGAACTGTTGAATTGCGACTGGCAAGCCACAGTTGGCCGAGGAGCCGTAGTGGCAGATATATTGATTATCTTATCTATTCAGTCGTACAGTATATCAGCCAGAGTACGGTATAGGAGAAGAATTAGAACACTCTTCTGAGTCTCCTACCATCTCAGTCTTCGGAACCATATCGACGTCTCTACGCCTCTCTCAGAGTCATGGCTCAGAAGCATCCCACCACCACTACTAGTATGAACGTGGTCAGCGAACAGGCGGAAGATCTATTCACCGAGGAAGAACATGCAAGACTGAACACGGAGATCCCTCAGTACGCTATAGAATCAGCAAGAGTGGACTTCCATGCGTACGCACAGGTCGTGCTAAAATCCATCATCCGACAACTTGGCTCTTCTGGCACCGAGGAATATGAGACTTATTATCTACGTGCACAACTGATACAAAGCCATCCCACCCTGCGGAACATGCTGTCCGAAGGCTTGCAGAGTGGCAACTTTAATGCAGCAAGGCGCCTAAGTAAGGACAACTCATTGTTCACTCCGTGCACACTATAATTCTCTTGTTGCAGAAATTCTTCGAAAAGGTGAGTATGGATTGATATGTTTGCGGTAATGAGAGTGACGGGTGCCAGTACTCTCAAGTGAATCGTCTGCAGAGAGAAGAAGCCCGCCACCCATCTATAAAACAGGTGAGCTGGTACTGTTGATCCCTCAACCTGTCACTGATGTTACTTCCTACTCTGGTTAGGCGGTAAGCCATTCTGCTACCCCATGTCCCTGATGGTACTGACCCAGGTTCTGACAGAAGCGGCGCGGTTGGCCTGGGAACATGACTACATTGGATCCTATCATGCGACCATGTTGAAGAGTATCAATGCTATGGAACGTTGCTACACACTTGCGAATTGCATTACAGTCGTCCAGAGCTCTGGCTGTGGGAAATCTCGCATGGTTGACGAGATGGCCAAGTTGGTTTTCACAATTCCAATCAATGTTCGTAATCCGCGGGAGGGAAGACGTGAGTGCTGTCTGCATCTTGTGTATGATGGAGCCAACCATTGTTACGCTCAACTAGAGGGTGCATATCCACCACAAGATACTCGTGTTTGGCAGTATTTCTGCGAGTCGGAAATCAGGGATGAGAATCATGCAGAGTGTCTGGCGATATTATTCTTTCAGAACCTGTTCTCCGAAGCCAATGCTGAAGTCAAGCGTGTCTTTTTTGGAAAACAATCTCCATATCAATTCGCACAAACATGGAGGAACCATTTATCAGATTATAGACATGCTTTTTATTCAAACATTATCAAGGCATGTCAGAAAGTCGGTTTGATGTCTCTTCTTTTCAGTCCCAAAATGCTCACTCCTATCCTACTAGAATGACCTGACCCGTCCATGGTATTCAGACAAGCTGACAACCAACCTCGTCAATTTGCTTGCAACCGTGGATCAATTTTGTGATTTCCCAGAATCCCAGCGAAGCGACGTTAGAATCATCTTGTACTTTGACGAAGCACACGAACTTTCCAGAAAGGTTCCAAATAGCGAGAAGACCATTTATGATATCATGTGGGACACTCTGCGTTGGTTCCAAAGCTCCTATGTCTTCACCATGTTCCTCTCCACTCAGCTATCTCCGTTGCGCTCGCCTCCATCTCCTCAGATATCAATTCGATCATCTCGATTACTCGGTCCAATAGAGATACCTTGGGGTCCTGTCACTGAAACACCATTTGACTGCCATCCATCCTTCCCTCTCCAATCTGGACAGTATTCATTGGCTGACATTCAGCATCTCGAGTTCCTGGCCCGGTTTGGGCGGCCATTGTATGTGACGTGTTACAGCTTTCTGGTAATTCCCTTCCACTAAATTGGTGCCACAGGTTCTGGACCATGCTCGATATAGGCAGGCCAGTCAAAAGACCTTTGCTCGATGATATGATGGCTCTGGCACGCATGAAACTTGTATTCAACCACAATATCGAGAACACATCATCACACAAAGAGCTTTCACACACCGCAGTTCTCGATGTGTTGATCACGATTGAATACAACCCGAGGTCGGAATTGGCACGCGAGCATCAAGAGGAGATGGTCGCAAGCCACATGAGGACTGCTTTCTCCATTCCGCATCATCGTTCAATGTACATGGATTCTGGATATCCATCTGAGCCATTCCTCGCAGAGGCCGCGTCGCGTCAAATGCACCGCTACGGTTCCCCCTACATGGTCTGGATCCTGAGAGATTACATTCGCCATGGGCTGGCCGATCTCGGTCAGAAGGGTGACATGGTCATGCGGTTCTTTCTCAGAATAGCGTACATCGAGGCCATCGTCGCCGAACAGGGTTCTACAGACCCGAATTTCAGCAAGGGCTGCAACTTCCTCACTTTCCTGAAAGCCCTTTTTGCGGAAGGCTTCCATGCATCGGTTCTGGGTTGTCAGCCGGACAACAATGTGGCACCACCCAGCGCGCTCGCAGATATGTTCAAACATGCTGTCGTTCGATTCACGCATTTCGCCAGAGGGGCGAGTGGTTGTACAATGACGACTCGAGGCATGGTCATGGCCTTTCTGAGGGGCGCTGCGATCATAGGCCAAAAGGACGAAAAAACGCTCGATATCGCTATCCCCATCTTACTCGACGAAAAGCACAAGATCGAGGAGACGTCTATGTCTGCATTTCTCATACAGGTGAAGCGCCGCCACCATGCCAGTGTTGTAAACGCCTACCCGATCGACGCGAACAAGTTCGGACTCTTTCCAAAAGGCTCACCGGCGGACGCGAGACCGTATGTGACGCTGGTCGCTGAGCTGGGCGTCAAGGAACCCCCTTCTGGCATGGACCACCTTGTCATTTCGCAGCGCTGCAAGCGCGGTTCTGCACACAATGTGTCACAACTGCAGTCCAAGATCCCTCGGAATGTTGATGCGACGGAGCGGCCGAGATATGGGCTCCGAGCATTCACGTGCAGCGACCGGGTGTGGAAGGTCGTCGATCCGCGGCAGGTGGAAATGTACGAGCAGATGTTGGGCGTGGATACATTGTTGACAGCCCATCCGAGACAAACGGAGGAGAGTCTGCAGCTTGTTCGCCAGATGTTGCCGTACTGGTATCATCAGCCAGCATGGTTCTCGGACGAGGTCACTTCTGGAAGTCCTGTGTCGTCGGATGAATTCTACGAGGATCCAGAGTTGAACCAGGGAGAAGGATCAGGTGCGGAGGACGATATGCAGGTAGGATCGCCGAAGTTGGAGGAGAGTACGGTCTTCGAGCCTGAGGCGAAAGTTTGATTTACGTGTAAAGTTTAGTTGGACCGTTTTTACATCCTTTCTAATGTAGGCTAAGTACTATGATAGTTTTCAACCTGTTTCATGTAGCGTATCTCGGTTCATTCTTGTAAATACTCAACTCTTTGTGGGGCTTTCCGCGGTGTTCTACCTTTCCATTGACCAGACTGACCAGGACTGTTGTCTGCGAAAGCTTGATATTCTGATTGGATCGATGTACATCTGGTAGTGTATACATACACTAGAAAAACAAGCTGCACTAGAACTAGTAAATCCGCATCTACCTGCCCCGCCGGAATTCGGCCTTTGAATACTCATCCAAAGCGCGACAGAACGCAGTCTTGGATATCAACTTGGGTATAACGAGGGATTCGGAACGCAAGGGAGCAAGGTCCTCGGCGTCATCCGGATGAGTGCGGCTAGTTCAGCCAGTCAGTTTCCTGTGGAGTAGTAGGGGGATCACACGCACTGGAACTCCGTGAGGGTGTTTTGCCACGGTGGGAAGCCGTAAAACTCGATCGGGGGATACGGCGGCATTTTCATACCATCTATGTGATGGATTATCATGAAATCGGGCGGTGGTAAACCAGCTTTCTAGAGTTCAGAACGTCGAATGAAGAATGATGACCGTCGGATCTGACCTTCTAACACGGTGCCTAGCTCGGATACGGTCAACTTGTATGGAAGTTGGTTACGCATCGTGCCATCTGACAGCGAAGCGCCACTGATATGACTTTGCAAGAGCGAGCGGCTGGCTGCGACAATGGCAGGTTTACCTGACGCACGGGATGCTACGTAAAGTGCCAAGTTGTTGGATGCGGAGGGTACACTTTTGCCTAATTGCTGTCAGCGACTCGGTATGGTGCGCAGGACGGAATATACCTTTAGGTTGTGTACGAACGGCAACATTCCTACGCTTTTGAGGGCGAAACAAATGGAGTGTATTCAAGTCCGGAGGGAACGTCGCACGCTCAGGCGAGCAACATGCTGATCCAGAAGGCTCCTCAGGAGGTGGTGTCAGAGGGTAATCGATCTCCGAGTCGCTATTGTCTTCCGAGGGCTCGTTCGTGGCAAAGACGTGTCGATATACGTCTTCGGAACAATCATAAAGGACACCTATACGCGTGCGCTCAGGATATGCCATTCAGGTGTCGAATACGCATACCATGGCGGTCATAGACCGTGAGTGTCTGTATGCTCAAAACTCGGCACCATGCGGCGACCCTTTGTAGGCATTTGAGGAACGCAGTTTCCGTTTCTTCGGCGGGTGTATCATCGTTCGCGACGAGGTTTAGACAGAGATGCTTTGGGATTTTGCTGCGTTGGGCTTTTAGCGGGTTCGGTTGCCTCCGTTCGCGTCTCTCTATCCGCGCATCGGCAGTCACGAACGCAATGTACAGAAAGTGGATGAGGTAGAGCGTCCAGTGAGCCGACATCAGATATTCGGTATAGAGGACGAGTTGAACAATTCTCGTTCATATTCGGGAGCCAGTCGGGTTGTATTATATACCCGTCAGGCTGTCAAGAGATATCCAGACGTGTCACTGTCGTCAGCAGGTCTTCTCTTCTTCTCGCCTGCGCGCGAATTGATGCGAAAATTGAGGTCATAATACCACTTTCGATCATGTTCCCGCATTAACTTCTAGCTTAGTCTTCGGTTCACGGGATGGTTTACGTGACAGATGAGTTCTCATCCTTAATACGCCGCAGATGTGACTTGGAAACTTTGACACCTTTAACTCGCTTCACCCTCGAATGCGTAAGATTGAAGATACACAAGAACTGAGACGATGTCAGTGCAAATGGTGTTTGAACGTTTCTTGGTTACCGAGGTTAACGCGCCGTCACTGTCAGACGAAGCAGTAAAAGTGCCTAGCAAAGACGTCACATACGTTGATGGATGTCGGGGATTCGGACGCCGACGTTGCGTGAACCCAACTATGTGACCCAGAACAATCAACATGCCTAGAAAGGCGATTTGTATTGTATGTGTCACTATATGAAAGCCAGATTAGGTTTGACGAGGAAGTAAAGCGGAGAATGGACAGAAGGGGGTCCTAGAGCATCGATGGGATCAGAAATCGTGACAGCCATGTGTGACATACCACGTGACTTGTGACAGTTCGCGTACTTTGTCAATTATCGCCGTTGGCGTCGTCTTCCACAGCTCCGACGACGTTCTGCAATGCCACCACGACGATCCTCTCGCACGCGCACTGTCGACGCGCAACCGACATCAGCAGAATCGACCGGCAAGCGGAAACGCGGTCAGTCCGTCGCAGCGGACGAGACAGACACCGAGACAGAAAACGTCACTCGGTCCAAGCCTGCATCGTCATCTTCGCGCATACGTGCGAAACCCGCCTCCACCTCGTCGACGTCAAAAGGACGCGGAAGCGTTGCCCCAGAGCGCGCGAGGGGGGGCAGAGCTTCTGCAAAGGCAAGGGGCGCAGGGAAGCTGAAGGAGGTCCCTGAGGTAGAGGAGGACTCAGATGCGGATGCAGTGGGAGAGGACGAAGAACTGGAACTGGACGATGTGGCGCCACCTGCTCGAAAGAAGTCACGCAAGTCTCTCAACGATGACGAAGGAAATGAAGAAGAAGAGATAGCACGGAAACCATCAAGGAGGGGTAGATCTCGTCGGGTGGTTGAGGAGGAAGAATCAGAGCCCGCACCTACACTCAAGACTCGACGTTCCTCGGCCAAGGCCCCGTCCTCGAAAAGTACAAAGTCCGCCCCTCCATCTCACAGAGCACTTAGACTCGAGAGCGATGTCGACGAAGAGGGAGAAGAAGAACAAGCAAAGAAAGAGGATGAAGAAGCCGCGATTCCAATCTCTGACGACGAAGACGCACTCCCAGTCCAGAAAGGCGGAAGTCGCAAAGCCGCCTCTGGTAAACCTGTTCCCAAGCAGTTGAAGTTCCCTAACAGATCGTCTCCAAAATCATCCAAGAACGCTAAACCACCAGAACAGGATGAAGAAGAGGATGCTGCCCCTACACCTCGACCGCGGAAGACAGCCTCTGACACACCTCGTAAAAATCTTATTCTGGAGCAACAAGCTCCAGCAGACAAGGAAGACGATGACTTAGACGGCTTTGAACAAGAATACAAAGCTTCTCCGCGCCGCACAAAACGACAAGAGGCCAACAAGAACAACTCACCAACTCAGGCGTCTAGCACCCCCAATCGTGCGCCACCTGTCGTGGAGGAAGAGGAGGAGCGATCTCTCTTAGAACCCAGAGTTAGACCGCAAACTCAGTCACAACTGCCTCCTGCCGAAGAGGTCAAGGGACCAAGGGCTCGACTGGTCATTCACAAAATGGTATTAATCAACTTCAAGAGTTACGCAGGAAGACAAGAAATCGGACCTTTTCACAAGGTATGTTTTCACGCTCGCGTTAAGGGTGTCCACTGTCATTGTGTCCATTCAGTCATTCTCGTCGATCGTTGGACCCAATGGCTCTGGAAAATCGAATACGATCGACGCGCTATTGTTCGTGTTCGGATATCGCGCGTCAAAAATGCGTCAAGGTAAACTTTCAGAATTGATCCACAACTCTGCGAGATACCCCGATCTGGACGACTGCAGCGTCGAGGTACACTTTCGAGAAATCATCGATCTGGTACAGATTTTTCCATTAGATTTGCTCGTGTATTTCCTCACGCACCCTGTAGCCTGGTCCCGACGCATACAAGGTGGTACCAAACTCCCAACTGGTCGTGGCGCGGACAGCATACAAGAACAATTCGAGCAAGTATACAATAAATGCACGCGCCAGCAACTTCACGGAGGTACAGGCTCTCCTCAAAGGTCGGGGTATCGATCTCGACCATAAGCGGTTCCTTATCTTGCAGGTAACTTGGCTCACGATGGTCTTCTTTCTCATTCCCGCTGACTTTGCGCACCTGTCTGTAGGGTGAAGTCGAGTCGATCGCACAGATGAAGCCCAAGGCGCAGAACGAGCATGAAGATGGGCTACTCGAGTATCTTGAAGACATCATCGGTACTTCTTCATATAAGACCCCAATCGAAGAAGCACTCGCGCAGGTCGAGGCGCTCACCGAGCAGCGCAGCGAGAAACTGAACCGACTCCGCATTGTCGAACGCGAGAAGAACGCGCTGGAGGAAAAGAGGAAGGAAGCGCTGGATTACTTGAGGTTGTTCAACGACCTCGTCAAAGCAAAAAGTCGACTTTGGCAGTGGTACCTTTGGAAGTGTTTGGAGAACGAGGGCAGGTTCAATGCACAAATCGTGAGCGATTCATTATTTATCCTGCGTCGCCTGCGGTGGCCTGAGGATCTCTTGCGTAGGCGAAATACCAGAAAGAGCTAGACGCTGAGACGGAGAGGAACAAGGATGATATTACCCATCTAGAGATGTTGGAAAAGCACTACGAGGAACGTGAGAAGGCATACGAGGTTCGTCGCTAGCGATTTGTTTCTAAATCCTACGTCTCAACCGACGTCTTCTCACTCGAATAGGAGGTGAAAACTGCAGCTGAAGAAGCCGTCAAAGACCAAACCGCGCATGAAAAGCAAGCTGTCGGGCTCGAAGAACGTCGCAAACATGCCAACACCAAAGCGAAGAAGTTGAAGAAGACGCTCCAGGAGGTCCGTTTTTTCATCTCCCTGTGGTATAACTTGCTAAGGCACTGCCCAACTACTCCAACAGGACGAACAAGCCAAAGCTACTGCCGAACGCACCATCGAAGAGAGTACTGCTAAGATCGACCGAAAACGTGCCGAGATCGAGGAACACGAGACAAACTTGAAGAAGGAAGAAGACGTCCTCGAAAGCATCCGAGATAGTCTGAAAGGTACGTCATAAAGTCGACCGTCCATGTAACCTGGGTGACACTCTGCATTGCAACAGACAAGACGCAGGTGTTCCATGATCAGATTGAGGTCAAGCAGAAAGAGCTCCAGCCATGGATCAACAAGATCAATGCGAAGGAAGCTAGTATCGGTGTCGCGACGAGCGAGAGAGACGCATTGGCAAAGAAAGCTTCTGGTCTCAAAGATGCAGTCAAGAACGCCCAGGATGACCTTGAGCAGCAGCAAGCAACACAACAAGCCAAAGTCAGTCGCTTCATACGACAGGGGACTCAGCTCACATTCAATTCTTGATTTGGGTGCTGTAGCTTGATGAACTGAACGGCTTGAAGTCGCAGAAGGCGAGTTTGCAAAAAGAGGTGCAGGCTCACGCGAAAAACTTCCATGTAAGTGGTTTTCAACGCTTATACACGAAAGACATCCGTCATTCATGTTTTTGTGCGTTGGCAGGATGCCCAAGGTCGTGTTCAGGAGCTACGGGGCAAAGCATCGTCTCTGCGACAGAGAACGGAGGAAGCGAAGGCGTCTCAAGCTGCTAGCACGTCGCAAAACAAAGTTCTGGATCACCTCAACCGTCTCAAACAAGCTGGGCGCATCGAGGGTTTCCACGTACGTGCTCTTTCATGCCTACTTGTCCACATCTTGATCGCATACACTCCACATAGGGCCGTCTAGGCAGTCTCGGAACGATCCCTGACAAATACGATGTCGCCATTTCCACCGCCTGCGGTGCACTCCACAACATGGTCGTCGACACCGTTGCCCAGGGACAAACCTGTATCAACTTCCTCCGCACTCAAAATGTCGGCCGTGCCTCCTTTATGGTCCTCGAAAAGCTCCCCAACGACCGCGTCAACGAACGGATTCAAACGCCCGAAAACGTTCCTCGTTTATATGACCTGATCAAGCCCAAAGATCCTAGATTCCTCCCCGCGTTTTATAAAGCGGTTGGAAACACTCTTGTTGCGGACGACCTCGAGCAGGCAAACCGGATCGCGTTTGGTACTTCCAAGCGGTGGCGTGTCGTTACGCTTGCCGGACAGTTAATCGATTCGTCTGGCACGATGTCTGGGGGTGGAAACCACGTCGCACGCGGGGCCATGAGCTCTAAGTTGGCAGCAGACGCAGTGAGACCGGAGATGTTAAGGCAGTACGAACAGGAGAGCGAACAAGCCGCGAAGGAGCTCGAAGAGGCGATGAGGGCGCTCAGGACACTGGAGGGTGAGAGTGAGCGGCTCGCGCTGGCTGGGCCACAGTTGGAGATGGACGTGGAGAAGTTGACGATGGCGGTGAACAATGGTCGGAAGCGGCTTGA
>JBBPMO010000184.1:0-42132 GCA_038090315.1 Xanthoconium stramineum | reverse complement strand
TTTTATATTCTTACTTTTATTATATTTGTTGGTAAATTTTTAAAATGCTCAAATTATAAAGATTTTTGTTTTTGCTTTTAATAAAATTTCTAGTTAATCTCTACTAAAATAAATCACTTATTTTATATAATTTCAATGAACTATATCAAACTCTGATATATATTTGCCAAATAATAAAGCCATAATGATTTGAATATTATTCTATAATTATTAGTAAAATCTCTAAAAATATAAAGTACACTTTAGATCTAATTAAAATCTAGCTAAGGCTATTTTGTGGCTATATTACATGCCAAAGTAATGCAAGATTTGGAAAAAAGATAAAGCAGACAAGTATAATAGATATTGTTTAAAATAATAGGCTAATATAAATCTGTAATAGGCAATTTTTAATACAATTGAGTGTAAAAATATCTTTTTTTAGAAAGATAAGTTATGCTTTACTAGCTTATTATATTTAACTATTCCAGGCAATGTTTGTGGTAAAGATTTTAAAAGCTATTGTGTTTTTTCTAAAGCATTAATGGCAAAGTTCACTCTAGTATACAACTGTTGTAGTACTAGTAGTACACTATATTTGTAATCATGAAATCTCCACTGCATTCAGCATATAAGCAAAGGCAAGATAAATTTTCAACTATTAAGGTGTTATACCACATAATATTGAATGGTTTTGCAAAACATTTACCTTATATTTGATGTAGTAGCAGTTTACATAAGCAAACTACTACTGCAAGCTTTTGTACTATAAAGTATTTTAGTAACTATTCTACAGGTCCTTAGCTATGCTTATTAATATAATGATTTTACTAAGAATTCTATATCAAAGTCATATAAAATCTTTTACAAGCCTTTCTATTGTACTTATAATATCTAAGCATTTTCCTTCTTTTTTTCATCTTGTTCTCTTGGATTTCTAGAATTAAATATTTTGTATTCTTTAATAATCATCATAAATACATCTATTATCCACAACTCAGAAGCTACTTTACTTCAATAAAAACTTACTATGTTTCCAGCTTGAAAAAGTATAGACAATTCAGTTATGTCATGGTTAAAAAAGTTAATCTTGCAAGTTTCAAGAATTTCTAGTTTGATCTCATTCACAACTTATTAAAGTATAATAACCTATTTATGCTGTTTTTCCCTTAATTATCTTATTTTTTTGACTCATTCTTTTCAAGACTCTTTCATCTTGTGCTTACAAATGCATTTTTACCTTTCACTTTTCATTTCTGCTCCTATGCTTCTTTGTCACACTTGATCCATGCACTAGAAAATGTTGATATAAATAATCATTGAAAAGAAAAGTAAGTTATTACTATTAAATCAAAAAGTCCTTCAATAATATACATTTGCAAAACCAAGACCAGTTATCCTAGCATACAATAAAGCCATTTACACTATTGAAAGTTAATGGCATAAATGATTCCATGAAAAACACTTTAACAAACCAATTAAATGCAATATATTGTCATATTTCTCCCACTAAGCCCTCAAAATGAAGTTTGTTGGATGCCAATAAGATAGCATATTCATGCTGTGATATAAACTTGTAAGTAAAGGATTAATGAAGATAGGTGATACAAAAATAAAACTAGAAAGTAGATCAGTCAAAAACCAGTCAAAAAGTAAATATGAAGGTATAAAAAAAAACACCAACAACCACAAAGGAGCACATACCTTGACAACACTAGGACATACCTTTGATAACTGAACAACTGTCTCTCTCAGGTGTTTTCTCAGAACATATAGACTGTCCTTTGAAAAAATATCATCTCTTCCCTCAACATCCAAACATCCAATCCAACACCATCCGACAGCATCAACAATTGTTGTAGACCACCCTCCTATTTGGGGCATACACGTGTGGAAGAGGATGGACATGCTGGATAATGAGGCAAGATGAAGTGTGATATCCGCTCTAGATGATTTCGAGGCATGACAAAGATGTGTTCCTTCTTCATCACAGGAAATTCTCTCGTCAGTGGTGACAATGGGAAGAGGCAGGGCAAGCCACTCGGCCAAGACAGGGACAATACCCTTCAGGAAACGAATACCCCCTATTCCAAGTGCAGACAAGACAGGCGTCAAACTTTGAGCCGCTACAACGAGAGTTGGATTGAAAGATTGCTTTTGTGGCATCGGATCTTGTAAAGGATGTTCTGGCACATTAACGGCATCGACATCAACGTGCTCCGGATCGGCAAAGGGATCAGGGTCAGGAGCTGAGGACGGAGCGGGAGGAAGAAAAGCAGGCGTGTACATTATAACTGTGCCGAGCAGAGAAGAGGAAAGAAGAGTTGAAAGTCGAGAAAAACGGGTGGCCAGCGATTTAGACTGTGGTGATAACGGAGTATAGGTAGGCGCTGGGACTGGTGCACCCTGGGGTTTGTTGTCGTACAGCGAGATGTCATGAGACGGCAACGTGGAGGGGGTGGTGAGGTCAATGAGCTGAAGGGTGGTCGTGACGGCTAAGCGTATCAAGTCTGGCGTTGACTGGTCTCGGAGGTGTAACAAAGAATTAATGAGAGACTGAAATGGAAATGTCTGAGACTGATACAGATGTGAACATGAAGGTGCTACGCACATTGAATATCAGCGTATCTACACCAGTTCGAAGGAGTAGTTGCGGTGGCACACAAGTGAACATATCAGAAACCAGACGGACACCAAGGAGCTTGTAGTGCACTTGGTAATCGTCTAGGAAAGACATGACCGGGGGCAGGAAAAGTGGCCAAACAACTTCGTATGCTGAGGGCTAGAAAAATGGATGCTCAGCAAGCATCAAGTATACTAGTGGACGGATGGGCCAGACCTCTGTGTTTAGGAGACACCAACGGATAACCTCATCTAGGCCTGGATGTCTTTTCCATGGTTGTTCGATGTATGTATCCTGTACATCCGCCGGGCGAGGTAGGATCCGTGCTGTGGTTGTATGAAGGCGTGGATGTGGAGTGGGAGCGAAGAGAGGTTTAATGACCCGGGTAAGGATCTGGGTGATGAGTTGGTCTGAGGCAGGGATTCTAGACAAGCGAGCTGTAGCGAAAATCAGTGAGGACGCGTCTCAAAAGACCGAACGGAATACCAATTGCGAGTGAGCATGTCGCCTGAGAGGACCACTGGGCTACTGTGGTCAACGGGGCGAGAACACGGACGAGACCAACTAGTTCAGAAATCGAGAGGGTAGAATAGTCGATTGAGTCCAGTTGATTGAGCATGGGCTCTGTGTTTGATTCCCATTTGTACAGCTCGGTCAGGACAGCCGTGTCCATTATCCTATCATGTCGTGCAAAAGCTGCGGGAACAACGAGCGAGTCGAGTGTCTGCTGGAGGTTGGCCATCGTTAACTTGAACACCGCTAACTTCCCATCACTGACTCACCGAACTACAATTTGAAAGGCCGGCAACAGTCATGAACGCATCTCTCCTTAGTACGTCTACAGGCCATTCCGTCAAGTTGCATCGCACTTCACTCACACCGATATTATCGTTCGGTCACTAACAGATCCATTTATTATCACCCATCCTACAACCGTACAGACTTCGCTGGTCTCAGGTGCCTCGTTTGCTCGTTTCAATCCCTCAGGGCAGCTTCTTGCGGCTGCTCGCAGTGACGGATCGGCCGTTATATGGGACCTTGATACGAGAGGTACAATCAGATGGTGTGAGGGTCATGTCAAGGGCGTCACCGCCATAGAGTGCGTCCAGCCAGCTTCATTGTTCGCATATCACATTCACCCTCGCAGCTGGTCACGCAACTCCCGATACGTCCTCACTGCCTCCAAAGACTGGAATATCATCATCTGGGATCTCGCGTCACCTCACGACCCGCCTCGCAGGCATACGACTATTAGATTTGATGCACCAGTCATCGCAGCAAGCTTTCACCCCAGGAACAGGTGGGCAAGTTGTCGAAGTTCCCGTTACCCGTCTTGACGCCTATATACCTTGTGACTTGATCTCAAGCCGTATCATTCTTGCCCTTCTAAGCACGGACGAAGTATATATCGTCGATTTGCGTAGTGCTCACCGTGGCCGTTTCGAGTTATGCGATGAGGAAGAAGGTGATGAAAGGGCACGGTAGGTTGCTTTGTTCCCGCTTCGTCACTGCGATCCTGATGGCTCATGTGTGATTTGACTTCCTTCGTCGCATGTGTAGGCCGGTAATGACCTCCGCTCGTTTCGATCCAACGGGACGACATGTCTTCGTTGGTACTTCGGCCGGTACAGTCTATGTATTTAACGTTCGAACAAAAGGAGTAAGTTATTGATGCATAATTTCGACCGAACCCGTTTTCTGCTTTGATCGTTCATTCCTTGAATGCTCCGAGAATACCTAGTTAACATCTTCTCCATAGCTCATTGCGAGGCACCGCATATCTGGTGCAGGTGCCATCAAGGGCCTCGAGTTTGCCAAGGGAGGTCGGTAAGTACCGAGCATGGTTTCGCCTTGCCCGTGACTTGCTTAATCTCCAAAGGCGTCTAGCGACAAACTCCTCTGATAGAACCATTCGCCAATTCACACTTCCTAGTTATCCTTCGCCATCATCATACTCTACTGGAAATGGAATCTCGTTGTCCTCTAACTCTCCCCCCGTCGAGGATACCGCTGGGCGAGAATCAAACTCCAACGGCAATGGTGTTACAGCCTCTGAGACTGGGTCAGTTTCCATGAATGCACATCCCATTCTTGAGACAGAATTGGAACCTACACACAAATTCAACGACCCGATTTCGAAAGTTGCGTGGCACTCAATGTCGTACAGTCCAGACGGAGAGTGGTTAGCAGGAGGTATCACGCCTCATTGTTCTATTTTATCCTTCCGATATAAATGTCCCATATAGGTGCGGCAGACCCAGCGACGCATAAGATTTACATATGGGATATCTCCAATGATGGTCAATTTGCGACTGCACTAGACGGAGGGAGAGAACCATTAATAGATGTCCATGTAAGTCCCCCACCTCGTGTCCACGATTCCATGTCTAACTTGCTTTGTGTACTGTCTCTAAGTGGCACCCATCCGCGCCACGCCTTGCGTCAACCACCAACCAAGGCACTATTCTCATCTGGCATAGCCCCTCTCCTGAACGATGGGGCGCATTCGCGGGAGGATTTGAGGAAGCGGACGAGAATGTTTGGTATGAAGAAGGGGAGTCAGAATTTGATCTGGTGAGTTTTTTTCGAAAATTGTAGCGAACAGACGTCTAATCTGCTTGTGGGGAACAGGAAGACGAGACTCAGATCGCGCGCCGAAAAAAACTCCAAGAGGACGAAGACGTTGATATTTCGGGTGGGATTGAGGAAGGTGACGTCCCTAGCTCTCATGCTGGGTTGAATAGCTCCCTAACGTCTTTCGAAAGTGGGTGGAGCCGGAGCCGAAGGAGGTGGACGAGGCACTGGGGACCCGGATTTCGATTGGGCGGACGAAGATATGGACGATGATCGCAAGGGATGGCGTATGAAGATTATCATGATCGAGGGGGAGGATGGATTCTAGGCAACGAGGTCATACGAAGGTCATCGATGAGAGACACCTGCTGTCGGCAATGTGGTCAATATGTACTTAATAGTTTTGTGGCATCCGCTGATCTATAACCTTTCTAGACTATCCGAGGTGATGGGAATGAAGTCATAGTATACGTTTCTTTTCCTGTCCTGTCCACTGTGCAGTCATCAACGAGCAGCTTCCTCCATTTGCTGTCTCCACCGTTTCTGGATCTCAATCGTTTCCCTGAAAATCTTGTATTTTGCATCCAGGAGCTTTTGGACCTTCGGGGATGGTGCAGGAGCCACAAAGGTACCTGGGAGACTCATCTCAACCTAAGAGCGTGAGGACAACACTTAAGCTACGACCTTGGCATGAAGTGCGGGACTCACCATTATTTTCCACATTTGCTCGGACGTTGTGACCTTCTCAGCTGCGATCCTCCCTAACATTGCCGCACCAAGTACGACAGCCTCTGAATAGGATGCGGGAAGAATGACCGGAACTTGGCAAACGTCGGCAAAAAGTTGCATCAGAACGGCATTACGGGCTTGTCCCCCGGAAAGGTAAAAAGAATTGATCTCATGTCCGGCAGTATTCATTGATTCGATGATATGACGCGTTTGTAAAGCAATGGCTTCGAGGGTCAAGTAATATTTCTTGGACAAATCGGCGATGGAAGCATCCTAAACACCATGAGTAAGCGATGCTGTAGAGAAACCCCACGTACAAGTTCAAGACCAATGATCGCGCCTCTCATGCGAGGATCTGCAATCGGTGATCTGTTTCCTGTAGAGCAGTAAGAAACGTAGCATTAACACAGTAAGTTAACCTACCATGGAAATCCGGATAGAAATGGATGTCTTTTGTGAGTTCCGTGAACGAATCGACCTGTTTCTCTTGGCGTAGCTTTTTAAGTACCTCAAGGAGGACTTTGGGGAAAATGTTACCACTTTCAACACCAACGCATTACACAGGACGGCTATTAGGCTTACCTTGATGGATGTTCTTCTGTTCTTGCTTGGCCCGCTCTTGAAGCTCGGGATATGCAACATGAGTAGTAACCACAAAGTCAATGAGTTGACCGGTCGAAGACTGTCCACCCTCATTCATCCACCATCCAGGGAAAGCAGCGTCCTTATATCACAAATCTCAGCTCGAAGGCTTGATATCGACTGTCAGTAAAATAAGTCGTCTCACTCTGTATGGGCCCCAAACACCGTTTACGAACACCCCTTCTTTGCTCTGCCGTAAAGCTCAGTATGGTGTTAGAAAGGGAAGCGATCACACCAACCTGGACCAGGTGGCAGGTGCTCGTCCCTGCGACAGCGGCAAGCCGATGGCGTGACTCATCAAGAGCAGGAGCCGCCGATAACTGTCCATTTTCTGTATATCGTGCCCCGACTGTACCCATCCAACCTGCGTAACTTCAACAACCGTTAGCGTGTCGTCGTCATCGGGAGGGTTGCAAGAACTCAGCACCCACGCGTCGATAAGGCCGCTACCAACAGAAGTCCCCTTCAATAGACCAAGGTCATTGGCAGCCTCCTCAGTGAGACCTTTGCCAATTGGTGATCCAGCAGGTTTGACACGTCCTTTGGCAGCCCCGATCTGCTTCCACTCTCCCCCGTCAATAAGCTCAGCAAGACCGATTCGAGTAAAAAAGTCTTCTTGCCAACCCTTGTCGGGGACAAAAGAACACTTGCATGTCGTGGAGCAAAACGACCGAGTGTTATCTCCGGTGCATTTGTAGGTGAAGAAGTCGGGAAGGTCGAAGAATTGACACTGAGAAAAACGCGCTGCGTCCATGTATTTCTTTAACCACAGGATCTTTGGGACCTCCATTTCGAGCTACGGATGGAAATCAGACTTGATAAAGGGATAAAGCTATGAACGCGAGCATACACTCATCGTCCCGCCAACATAGTTCAGAACGACGGAGCCAGTCGAGTTGATGAGATCGGCTTCCTTCTCTGCTCTGTGATCTGCCCATAAAATGATGTCCCTTTCACCGCCAACCCTTCCAATGTCTTCCCCTTTCGTTACGGAGACCGGGTTTCCCTCGAAGTCCGTGACAGCGAGCGAACAAGTCGCATCGAATCCGAGACCTTTGACCGCGCTTTTGTTTACACCGGACTTTTCCAATACGTTTTTGACGGCGATGCATATCTTGGACCAGATGTCTGTCGTTGATTGCTCAAAGATCCTGTGATCGTTCTCATCGCGCCACGTCTTGGTATCTTGGGTATCAGAGGCTGCGATGCGACCGTTAGCATCGACAAGACACGCCCGTGCAGAGCCCGTCCCGATGTCGACGCCAATATAGTAGTTTTTTTCGGTGCTCATGGAGGTGGAGAAAGAGAGATGTACGAGATGGGTACTCCACACCTCTCGGAGCCCCGCTATGGCATTCCTGGCGTGTCATTAGGATGCACGTTTCTTTTCGGGGAGCTCCGCGTACACACCAACTAGTGGTGAGGTTACAGAGGGGATTGAATCTCCGTGTCTGACTGTAACCAGTTCGACTTGGATAAGAAACACAACGACACAGCTGCCCACCCAACGCCCAAATGTCCTCAACAACGCGCCCGATCGTTTTCATGGACATAAAAATCGGAGAAACACCTGCAGGACGTATCAAAATGGAACTGTTTAGTGATATCGTCCCAAAGTGCGTTCTCGACATCAGTCTGCCCCCCATGTTGTGACATTGCATCAGGACTGCAGAGAACTTCAGACAACTCTGCACTGGTGAATTCAGGTGACTCGGATCGCCCCCGTGGCAGGTATTTCTCTAACCAGGTCAAGGACGTCATAGGCAAAACGCTCGTCCACAGGGTTATAAAAATGCAACTTTCCACAGGTGAGCACGATGCATGCGGGAGACTCTTGCGTATTTTTTGACTGTGACCGTAGAGTGTATGATTACTGCTATTTGAATCTTCTTATTGCTCATCTCAGCTCAGAGTACCCAACTTCATGTGTCAAGGTAACCAGTTAGCTTCTTCACACCATCAGCTCACTCTCGACAGGTGGTGATTTTCTCAACGGCGATGGTACTGGCTCCTTCTCGATATATGGGAAGCACTTCCCAGTTAGTCGTAATTCAGTGTTGATCATGCCCGATGGTACTGAGCCTTTCATCAGGACGAAAACTTCCAGGAGAAGCATACTGGCCCAGGTCTCCTGTCGATGGTAGAGTGACCCACGATGTTGTTTTGCGCAACTCGACGCATTTTTCTAGGCTAACTCCGGTCCAAACACGAATGGTTGTCAGTTCTTCATAACAACGGATAAGTGTGATTTCCTCGACGGGAAACATGTCGTGTTCGGTAGGGTGATCGACGGCATGCTCACACTTCGCAAGATCGAAAACGTGCCTACTGGTCCCAATAACAGGCCTAAGCTGGTCGTCAAGATAACAGGTAAGTACTAATACGTACGACAAATGCCTAATAACATCGTTTATAGAATGTGGCGAGATGTAGGGAGAAGGAAGACAAGTTGCCGAACCTTTAAACATACGTCGTCATCGACCGAAAAATGTATACAAATCATTCCATTTTGAATTCATTCGACTGTAGTGGAGTTGCCGCGAGCTATGCAACCCTCAAGAACTCAGGAGAATTCAACAGCGCCCAAATGCTGATCAGTGTTGCAACAAACAGTATATTGACTAGAATTTCGGAGAGACACCACAGGATAGAACGGCACATATCTACAAGCCTGTGTTTGTGTCGCATTTAAGAACCAAAGCCCAAAGAACTGTTATGAGACCTGATATTGATATGCCCACCAATCTACAAATCACTGCGTGTCTATTCGTTGATGTATGTAAAACGTGCACGGCTTGCGGAGGTTTCGACTGGTGTATCAGGGGTGATCCCCAAGTTCTCGGAAATTCAAGTATGGAAGACCGAGAAGCGGAGCATTTAGACCCATTGAAACGTCTTGAACAGGCTCGACTTCGGTTGTTGGAGGTGAGGTAAATACCCCTTCTGAAACAGGGAGAAGCAATCACACCGATGGCCACCTGCTTATCCAATCTCACGATATCCAGGCTGTGATACGCGGCACTTGAATGTCAATGTGCAGCTGGGGGATGATGTTCACCATGCAGGCTCAGATATTCTCAATGACTGCAAGCGAACTGGTTTCAGTCGGGGAGTTATTCAAAGTGCCAGTCAGAAGCATAGTTTTGTTGTAATAAGTGAAGTACATGGGCTTGTGGCGGGCATACGATGCGAAAGAAGTAGTTAGCTCTAATCCGAGGCGGTCGTTAACCGGGCTGCAGTTGTATTGCGTTTTTAGAGGAACTGGTGACTTTGACAGGGGAGAAGAAAACTAACTGTAGATGAGCTGGTCCGAGTGGTGCACGATGCGTTTGATCAAGCCTTCCTTCTCCAGATGTCTGATGGCGATGCGTGCCAAACTCCCATTGACCTTGAGTCGTTCAATGAGAATGCTTTGGCTGATGAAGCGCCATGTAGGCACTTCCTTCATCACGCGATCAAAGGTTGCTTTGTCGCAGATGACCGAGTGCTGGGCCTTGTCCTTGACTTTGCCCTTCGACCATTTCTTCTTCTTAGCGGCTTTTCCGCCGGATGATTGGGCAGATGCTTTTGCCTTGGGCTGAGTGATAGATTAGTCCAAATGTGTAATCTGGACGACGAGGAGTGCAATCCAGCGTGCTCCCAAAGCTTTCTTCCAAGTGAAACGTCCGGAACGCTCTCTCATGCACGTCCATAGAAGTTGGACTCACCATGACGCTGTTGCCCTGTCGTCGTCGTCGTCGTCGTCGTCGATGTCGATGGAGCTCTGCGACGCATCCTTCCTGGCTTGCTCTTCGGCGAACACCGATAATTGAAGCTCCGTTCTAATTACACTTACATTATGTAATTGTGCCCAATCTGCCACGTCGCGTTCGACGGCGCGTCCAGTACGGCCAAATGGTTCCTTGGTTGCTTCTTGCGCTCCCCTTGCCTGCCCTCGCAGCGCTTGATAAAACACACGGTGTTCCCCCGGCTCTTCAAGCAAAGTACACCCCTTCTGCACCGGGAACGTGGTCATGTTTGGATGGCTCGAAGAAAATTCCCTGGAATGCAGTCAATGACGACTATTGCGACTGCCCTGATGGCAGTGATGAGCCTGGTAGGCTACAATTTTAATAAGGTAATGTTGAACGAGCTAACGAGGTTAGGTACTAGTGCTTGTCCCGGGACAACGTTTTACTGTCAGAACGTAGGACACATTGGTGCGAGTATCCCCAGCTCACGTGTACGAGATGGTCTTTGTGGCAAGTAATTTGCGTTTGCTCCAACTCGCGATCTAATCTCGTGATAGAGCCCGAATGTTGTGACGGTTCAGATGAAGCACCGGGTGTGTGCGCTGACACATGTTGGGAAGTTGGCGAAGCGTACCGAAAGAAGGAGGAAGCTGCACGGAAATTGCGAAAAACCGTGCGTACAACAAAGACCTCGTCATACTTGACATCTTGTTCATCGTCTTCTAGGGCTCCAAAATACGTGCTACGTACATTGCATTCGCGCAGAAGGAGAAAAAACGTATAGAGAAACTCATAGTTGACTCGGAACGCGAAGTCGCGTCTCGTGAACTCGAAGTAGAAAGGTTGAGAGGTGAGAGGCATCACCATGAAAACTCCAGATGCTGACTCTTTACGAGATATTGCCAGACGCGCAGAGTCAATGTCAGCTGCTGAATTAGAACGCAAGAAGCAATCGCGTGAGTGCTTCGTTCCCGTTCACATACCAGCATTGACCCCTGTCGTCCTTAGCACTTTACCAGTCACTCCTGACTCACCACGTCGCGCTGAAATCCCTGCAGAAGGAACACCAGAAACATTTAGAGGATGAAAAGGCACTGGGCGATATTCTCGACGGCTTGCGCACAGGATACAACCCTAATTACCAGGATATGGCGGTTCTGGAAGCTGTACGAGGATGGGAATCGCTTGCCGGCCTTCCCCACATCAATGACATTCGCAAGGGCGAAGACAGTGACGAGGCGCAAGCCCCTGCAGCTGCGGTTGAAGAGGAGGAGGGTCTTTGGAGTACAGAACAAATCGAGCAGGAGCTTGATCGTCTGCTAAAGACCGATCACATATCTTTACTGTTGGAGCATGACAAGACCACTGGACATCCTGCAACGCAATCCATTCGTGAGTCTACCTACTGAATCCAGTATGCTACTAACTGAGGAGCCTCGCCTTCAGTCTTTGATGTGACCGCTTATCTCCCTGATTTGCTCGTTCCGCATTATGTCTCCTTTCGCGACACAGTCCTTTCTTGGTTGAAAGGATTCGGTATCGGGAGTGGCAACTCTGATGCTTCTGATGGTAACCATACATGAACTTGTATGCGAGCATTTGTACTCAAGCCTTACTCGTAGAAGCTAATCAAGCGCGTCAGGCTCTGTCCGACGCGGAACACAGCCTCAAGCTCACTCGCGAAGAGGAACAGACTGCGCGTGACGACCTTTCCAACCTATTCAACCCAGACGGGTTCGGCCCCGAGGGTGAATGGAAGAAACTTGACGGGCTATGCCTCGAAAAGGACATCGGAGAGTTCGTGAACCCTCATGCGCAACATCCCAAAAACTGACGTGCCGATTTGTAGCTATACCTACGAGGTCTGCCTTTTTGACGAGGCGCGTCAAAAACCAAACAACGGTGGATCAACCTTCAGCCTTGGGTAAGTCACACTTAAGATGCCGCCCTTCCGGTACCAAAACTAATGCATAAATCAGAAAATTCTCCTCGTGGAACAAACTCGCAGAACCAGGCGAATTTGAATATTATGCTAAACAACGCTATACGCAGGGCACGAGGTGTTGGAACGGACCACAACGAAGCCTCCAGGTCAGGTCGTCGTTCGCTGGTTCACTGATTACTGATGTATTTCTTCAGCTTATTCTTTCGTGTGGCACGGAGAATGCTCTACTAACGGTCGCAGAGTTGGAAAAGTGCGAATACCAGATTACCGGAACGACACCTGCTTTATGTCGTCCGCTGGAGGACGACAACAGGAAAGATGAACTATAGTTCCACGCGAACCACATATTTATTTTACCGAACAGAGTTGACTGGTTCTAGCTGCCTACATACATAGTTACGCTCGAACGTCGGTGCCAGACACCACTGGGGTCGGGGCCACTGATTATAAGCTCTATGTTACTATATGTATCTTCCAATCCCAAGCGTGTAATTGGATGCATATGCGGGCAAGCTGCCACCTTCCTACCTAGCACCGACATGCCTGCTATGATAAGATTGGTGAGTGACACGAGAGACGCGTCCTAGGGGCCAAATGTGTGGATGTGCATTGTGTTTCACCGGAACGTCTCTAACATATTTGTGTCGCAACCATCTTCTACCATACCGCCACTTCACCGGTGGGACTTGGTCCTTCAAATTCAAATGCTGACCTCTGGGCCCATGTTCGTACTTGTCCCTTCCCTCCGTTCCCTGCGCAAGCGCGTCATGCACCAAGCGCTTCTCGTTCCCGAGATCCTTTTGATCATATTCAAGCATGTCACAGATGATGCAGGCAAGCCGCATCTCTCAACGCTCGCCGCCATCGCGAGGACTTGTCGAATGTTTCGGCGCCATGTCGAGGAGATTCTTTGGTACAAAATACGCAACATCTCGTCCCTGTACAACATTCTCCCACCCCAAGTGCGAAACAAGGAATCCAAGACATGGTCTTTGGTGAGCCTGCACGTTTCTCGTGTATCATCAAGTCCCCGATGAGCTGCTAAATATACACATAAGAGCCGCCGTATGCTTTCCGGCCCTGCATGGACGCGATTCATGGACCGCGCTGGTCGCGTCCGCGTTATCACGACGAGCATTCTCGACGCTTTTTGGGAGCCGTCCTGGACCATCTTTCTCACCATGGCTGATTTACGCAATCCTCCTCTGCTCACCCCCAACCTTCGCAAGCTGAAGTGGGAAACAAACGTTCACTCATTCACTCGTGTTATCAACCTCTTTCTCGGCTCTGCGTTGAGGTCACTGGAAATCGATGCCAAACTGCTTGTCAAGCACGTTATCCGTTCTCCTCTCGGGGATGTCTGCCCCAAACTCGAGCATCTAAAAATAACCGGCAATGGCAGATCTGCAGCAAATACCATTTCGAGCGTTTTGTGCGGGTTGCACTGTTTGGAGATGGTAGCCTGCTCTACCCTGAATGATGATGCGTTTCTTCACCTCGCTCAGCTCAAGAGACTCTCTTATTTGGCGTTTGACATGCGTTGGTCTGAACTCTGTCTAGCTAGGCTTCGCGATCGCCTTCTCCCAGGCAGCTTCCCCAGCCTGCAAACCCTCTATTGGAAAGACTACGACCTCAGGTTCCTATCAGAGATTTTTCTCATGCCGGACATCTCTCTGTCCAATGTCCACCTGGAGATCGAGCGGTTTTGCACCTCCTCACCGTTGCGGGCGTTCCTACGTTCATTCGCTGAGAAGTTCCCCCACACGCGAGAGTTCTCCCTCGTCCATGACATCTGGGCCAACAGACGCTTCGGTCTACAAGTGGACGGTCCGGGACGCGAACACCAGCTAGACGCATGTGACCTGAAACCGCTTTTCGCACTGAAATCCCTGCGCGTGCTCAACCTCGTGGACCTAGGTGACCTCCAGCTTGACGACGATCTCGTCGAAATGATCGCATCTGCGTTGCTGGATCTCGAGCAACTCCGTCTCGGAACAGAGGCAGAAGTATTCACACCCACATCTGTCACCTTTGGTGCCCTCCTCTCGCTCCTCCAGCGCTGCCCGAAGTTGCAATCTGTTGGGCTGTTCGTCAACGCAGAGGGCATGCTGTCGTTGGAGGATAGGACGGTCCGTCACGACCATGTGACGCATCTGTGCTTGGAGGGGAGTATCCTCCGTTCGCGGCGGGCGGAGGTAGACGAGATGCTGAAGCGGGTGTTTCCGGGGCTGATTACCGTCGAGGAGAGCCTGGACGGGGTGAAGCGGCGCTTGCGCGACATGGGTGCAACGGAGGAAACAGATGACGCGATTGGGACGTCTATGGGAGGCAATCCGATTACTGGTCGACGAACGCGAAATTCGCTCGGGAGTGCCCGTAGTAGATGAGGTGTGTTTTGCTGATGTTGTCATTGTCGTTCCGAGTCGTTTCTAGTCCGTGGCTCAACTCTTTCCGACCTGGGGTAGTTTCTGTATACGGGTTATACCCATTGTTTCAGGCTTCTGGCCGACTTTGTGTGTATGTGCATAGTACTCCCCGCAGGAAAGCGGGTCTGTCTTCCTGTCATAGTTGCAGTGTGTAGCCTGATCACTAGTGTGTATTTTCTTTTTCATACCTTACAGGTGAATGTACGTACTTGGTGTCGGAATAGGTCGGAATATTCCACCCGGAGAAGCTTCAGACGCCAGGGTGCCTACAGTAAAATTTGACAAACCGTGATCGATCGCGTTCCTTGCTAACCACACTATTCCATTGGCCCTTTCTTCCAGTTGCTCAGGCCGCATCCCTAGCGAGCTCTGATTTCTAGGTGAAAGGACCTTTCTCAAGGGATCTCGAGGCTTGCATATAGAGACATCCTCTCACAGTACGTTACAAAACGACTCCATCGGTGCGGGCATTCTTACGCCACCAACAAACCGAACATGCATCTAGCGCAACACCTGCAATACCTCTCAGACGTTTTTGCCTCCTGTCCAAGCAGCCGCAGATACGGTGCCAGGGTATCATCACGGGGGGTGTTGCAACTTGTGAGCGTGGCTCCACTTTGTTTTCCGCGCTCGTTCTGATACTGAACCTGACTTTGATCGATAGAGATATGTACATCTAGAACAAGGGCGACTTCAAGGGAGATGCTCACTCTCCGATCGCACTCGCTTTGCCACGGTTTAGACCATACGCGATCGTTTGGACTAGCTTCGGAGAGGCTAAGCTATGGGACTGCATTGAAGACGCGGACGCAACAACAACACTGGATCATCAGCGCGCTGGCAGACGGTGACATCCGAGCTGGAAACACGTATACGTGGCGCGCCTTCCCTCACGCAAGACATGACTGGATGCATCGATCACGGCCCTCAACAGTTATCTTTCGGAATGTTTAGAAACCGTGACATATGGGTGTTCCTTGCGGAACGTCGAACACGACCAACGTAGACGTCGGGAGTACACGAATCAAGAGGTGTCACGAGTTGCTCGGGCGCTTGCGATGGATGGACCCCGCTCCAGGGGACTGCTCCCGAAAAGTGACACAGACGTCGATCCGACTCGTACCTGACGGGAACATTCCAGATGCTCAACCCGGCGGCGTGCCGAGATCGCGCGGTCGAACGGAGTGTCAGGTGTATCTATATCTGCCTGTCTGGATTTTTCATTCCTCCATGACAGACGTGATGCGGATAGACAAGACAGCCCGACATTGGCAGATCTGAAACCGCCAAACGTCTGACGATCGGGCCCTCAGAATTCAGAGAGAAAAGAGGTCTAGAGCTTCTATTTTTTCCTTTGGATTTGGTTTCGCATGTACGGTGGAAATTTAGGACTAAGGGAGAGAGAAAACAAAGGTATAAAGACACTATCGTATGTTGCATCGTTTTAATCAGATAGTAGTGAGACGTGTGAGCAAACCCAGGTATGCACGAGATTATTATGGGCTACAGACAAAAGTCGACGGCCAAACAAACCGAGTCAGGCTGAAAATTGAACGTTGAACAAGCACCAAAGCCGCACCAAGTCAGTCGATCTTAGAAAAAGTGTCGATGAACGCGCACGCGCTTGTTTCAGATTAGGGACTTGTCATCCCGACATCCTCCTCGCTTACTTCCCGCACGCGTCGTTGTGCTCTCAACTCTGGCGTGGCCTCCCCTCTATCTCTATCCTTATCATCACGCTCCGAATCGCCGCAGTTGTCCGCACGGAATACACCCTCACCCTGGGATTCTTCCACGTCACCGCAACACGAACTTGCCGAATTGGGAGGTCGTATCGTTGGTTCATCGTCCGTCGTATCGCCACCTTCGGTTTCGGTTGACGTCTCGCTAAATATGCTGCTTGCATCATCGTCGCGGGTCTGCACCGCACGCATATTCGGTGTTCGGTCGGGTGCGACGGAGCCGCCATATGCGTCAATGGCCCCCATGGCACGCGCGGGGCCAGACGAAGTCGAGGAAGGTGGTGATCGGAATTGTGTCGATGGCGTGCGGGGTAGTTGAGTAGTAGTCGTGTTTTGGGACGATGAGGACGAGGAGTGCGATTGGGACTGGGACTGAGAGAAGAGAACGAGTTGTTCGGCGTATCTTTGCATTTCTTCTGGTAATATGACCAGCGAGAAATTGTTGAGAAGAAGGAACTGGAGTTCTAGCTGGTTAAGCTCTGCTTGGGGTAGACCTCCAACCTAGACGAGGTTGGGGACAGATCGAGTACGGAGAGACTTAATCATCGTGATGACAGAGATCGGAAGAATTTGACATACCTTGGCGTATCGGGAATTTGTGTAAAATACATCGCTGAAGAACTTACTGGCGACAGTGACCCCTGCAATGACCAATCGGTGGACGTTATATGAGTCGATTACAAATGTACGGGCGGTAGCCTCGGAAGCGAGGCGAGACATGCGGTCAAAATATACGAGGAGGGCCAGAAAGACTTCATTCGTCGTCGGACAGTACTTGAGGATACGCAAGAGGTACGCTTCGAGAGTGATGGTGGGGATGTTGCGGGCATGGAAAGTGAGGGCGGAGGCGGGGTTAGCGAGTGCAGCACGGGATGCGGAGGTGAGGGAGCGCCATAGAGGGGTACGAGAGGCGGTGTCTGATGATGAAGGAGAGCGGGTTGGGAGGGTGTGAGCTGCCGAGTCGGCGGAGGAGAGAGCATCGTTGGCGCGTGCGATTTGGGTGAGCAAGGAGGCGAGGAGCTTGAGAAGCTCTGTTGGGGCATACGAGTGGATATCGACGGATGGGGGAGGGAGCGCTGGGGGATGAGGATGAGGGAGATGGATATCGGGAGGTGGTGCAGGGGCGGGGAGAGCGGAGGAAGCGGATGAAGAAAGGAGAAAATGGGGATGTTGTAGCGTGGCATTTGGCCGGGCAGTGAAATGGTCGTAAGCCACAGCTGGGGGGACGGAAAGGGACTTTGATGAATTGAAATGTGAGGAAGCGGAAGTTTGATGAGCGGAAGAAGCAAAGGATGGTTGTATTGGTGGTTTTCGGTGAGAGGGTCTGGCGGGGCGTGCGGAAGATGTGGAGGACAAGGAAGACAAGGAGGAAATGTTTCTGTGTTCTGAGCTGTGTAACGGATTGACGAGGGCGAGCATGATGACGGTCGTAAAGACTGGTCGATCTTGACAAAACAGTTGACATCTCACCCATACCCCGTGGGAACGTGACTGTCACACCATCTCTCCTCCAGCGAGGGGCATCACCATCGCAACACCACCCGCTGTGTTCAACAATTACCAATTGAAAAATGCCCCAGCGCCACGGGCCTCGATCGAAAAGGAGGCAAAACGAAATTCTGACACTGTATAATATCCGACACACTCTCCTATATGCAGTGATTCGGAGTGTCTCATCTCAACCGCGGATGTCAGGGTCGAAAATCTTGTTGCCATGTCAAAAAACCAGAATTGTTCCTTGGCATAAACGACTCGGCTTCACAGGATGGCAGAGATAGCCTGTACTACATCTGAGATGCTGTACACGATGGCAGTCCAGAGGGAACTCGCGGAGAGGACTACTAAACTGGCCAGAGTGGCAGAGATACTTTTATAGATTACGTCAATGAGGAAGGGAAGCACGAGGCTATGAACTAGTAAACGAGTAACGGCGGTCACTGTGGAGCAGGCTTTTCAAATTAGAAAGTATAAAAGACAGAACTAAGAGTGCCGCCGGGGCCGAAAACAGGTGCGACAAGGGAGGGAGAAGGGTGGGAGGGACGAAGGAGGGAGGGAGATGAGAAACGGAAAAGGGCGATCGAACACGGGAATATGCTCGGCTTCGATTCCGCGTTTTGTACACATCCGAAAAGCGGTCGACACATATCAAAATATCCGGCACAAGGGGTATAAAGGGTGGGATCCGCGCGCAGAGATGGTATCCGGCGCTGTCTTCCCTCGCATCGACCAAGCCTGCCACTGTGCCAGCCCAGCGATGTGTACATACGAGACGGGAAGAAAAGTCGCACGGTCCTGTTGGGGGGTCGTTCGCAGTTGGCAGCAACGTTTTTGATATGCACGCCCGATTTTGAGCTGGGATTTATAACACCAATTATCCTCTGCTAACTATCCCGGCACACTAGCCATAGTCACAGTCCCTGCCCCGCCCCGTCCACCCTCCTCTCCGTCCCCGACGTCCAAAAACTCACCGCCCCCCATTTCTCCGCTTTTCCGTCGCCGTCGTCCACCACGTCGACGCCCAGCTTCTCCAGCCCGTCATGTCCATGATCCATCTCGATCGGAGCCACCACCATAACCTCGACCAAACCCAAAAGCAGAATCTAATCTTGTCCCGCGATCACGATGCCCCCCACTTTGACTGGGACGACCTCTCCCACACGCCCGACGCTCCCCCCTTCTTCCACGACCCGCTGCACTCTCAACAACCCCTTTCCCCGCACGACATCCATCTCCCCCGAGACAACACAACTTCTCCCGCCCATCCCGCCCACGATATACACGACGACAAGAGCTCGTCTCTCTCCCCTGCCCCCGACTCTGGCTCCCCTCCGCGCCAACAAAACACCGCTCCCCTTCCACACTCGCAAACGCTCTCCCGCCCCCCCGCACCAGACAAACAGGAGCCAGACATCGCCGTCGAAGGCATCCTGACCCCGCTCACCGAACTCTCCCCCGCACCAGACCTGGATGACGCACCCGAGGACAACAAAGACGTTCCCGACGATTCCAAGGATTCATCCCGCCCAATTCCCTCCACCTCGCAGGATGATCCCTCCCGCGACAGACGTGTCCAGCCCACTGTCCGCATAAACGGCACCTCTTCCCCGTCCACCTCCAGTACCAGCTCACCCTCCAGGCGGTTTTCCATCCCCGATCCCTTCTCGGTTCGGCTCAATGGCACTCCTGCGGCCGCTGGTTCATCCCATTCCAGGACTTCCTCGGGTGAATTTTTGGCGCCACCATTCCCTTCCGGACTCTCTGCCCCCGCTGCCAGTCATTCCTCTGGCGACTCAAAGGTCGTCCGAATCCTCGAAATAAACGCAGAGCTCTTCAAGTGAGTACGGTTTACTTCCTTGACTTCACTCATTCACCTTTTATCAGAGTCTGCTTGGAGTTTCAAATTCGTGGGATCCCGGTCATTGACTCTCGGTTTCAACAGTTTGTCCTCTTTTTCCGAATATGCCAATTCCTCCTCACATTTATCCAGGTATGCGCTGCGACTCCAGGTAAACTTGACATGGTTGGCTGCGGCCGCAGATCAACGGCACAATGTATGCGTCTTTTCTCGTCAAATTCCTTCATCGCATCCTCAGAGCATTAATTTAGAGCCCTGGTATTACGCTCCCGATCATGGAACCACCCGTAGCAGTCGAATTTGTATCCATGGACCGCATACATCACCTCTACTCCGACATGTCAACGCTATTCGCCAAAGACGTCGCGCGGAGACAGCTCCTCAACGCGACACACCAAGGTTCCCCAACTGCACCCTCTGTAGTTCCGAATGGGACATTGAAGCGCGCGCGACCAGATGACCTTTCCGATATCGCCAGCAAGCGTCGTGACATGGGCGAAAACAGACCACAGGTAACACAGGCACATAATCCTTCTGTCATGTCGTTATCAGGTGTTGCTTCGCATCCCAATCCTCCAACCACTTTCCCTCCTCCAAGTCAACCCTCTATCGCCATGTCGGCTGCACCAGCCATGCCACAGAGCCCGCGTACATCCAGTCCCTCGATGCCCCCGCCGTCAGCGACCTCGTCTCTTCCGTTTGGTGCAACAGAAGCCTCGATCGCTGCAAGTACCCGCGCGCGTGCACGAGACATTCAGATTCAGCAAGCTAGAGAACAACAACTACGGCAGGTTGCGCAGATGCAACAAATGCAAGCCAGTCGGCACATGTCACCGCCTTCAACGTCCCAACAAGTTTCGCAGGGTGTAACCACTGGGCAACCAAATACGACATTCGGGCCACAGGCGCAACTCAACGCAATACTGCAGAATCCTAACCACCCGCTCATGCAGTACATGACACAACAAATGCCTCAGTTCGCCTCGCTCCCCCCACAACTACAGATGCAGAAGCTGCAGATGTTCCAGGTATTCAATATTTGGCGGCTTTCTTGACATTCGACTCACTGAATTCCTAGACTGCCGTTGCACAGCGGCAACAACAACAACTCCAAAATTCTCAGGTGGCTACCCCACAACGCAATCCTCAGATGGCTGGCATGGCACCAAATACTCCACCTACGATGTCCAACGGAGCAATGAACGCCAGTAGTGTTCCCAGCCCAGTGTCCCCCCTCGCTCAACAGTCATCGGTCATGTCGCAACAACAGCAAATGATCAACTCTCCTGCTCAAAATGGCATGTTCTCTTTTGGTCAGGGCCACACCAACCCGGGGATGGATCCGCGCATAGCAGGGACAAATTTTTCATCGCAGATGCAAGGGGGAATGCCTAACAACATGAACGTGAACCAGCAAAGACAGCTTATGCTCATGCAGCAGCAGCAGCAGCAGATGCGAAATACGAATGGAAACGTGAATGCCGTTCCAAATATGATGAATTCACAGCAGCATGCCTATGCGATGGCCCAACGCATGGCCCAAGCAGGACCATCGCAACCTGGCGGCGGTGTGAGTGGGTCGCCCATGTCGGCGCCGGCAGGTGACCAATTTCCCGCCTTGCGTTCCAATTCGACGATTCCCGGCATTGCGCGGAGTGCCCGTTCGCCTTCCGATGGTGTACATTCACCAATGACCCCGCGGGCACCGTCAAGGCTTTCTCAGCAACCCCAGTTACAGCAGAACGACTATTCCCAAGCACTTATGCAACATTCGCATGCTGCTATGGCTCAAAATCCAGCAACATTTAGTCCCCAGGTTCAAAATCCCAACTGGCCGCAGAGTGGCCAACAGCCGATGCAGCAACAGATTGGAATGGTTACTGGGCAGATGAATGGATATCCTATGAACTCGCCGAATAACGCTGGTGTTGGTGGTGGATTCTTTGGCTCGGCACCATCGAACCCAAATTGGCAACAATCTCAGCAAGGCATGACAGGAAGTTATCCATATGGACAGTCGATGGGTCAACACATGCCATCGGACCAGGGTCGTCTATCACACATGACTGGTATGTTCATACCTCAAAATATGGGCCACATGGCGGACGGCTCGGGTGCTCCTGGGGAGTACGACATATTTAACTACGCTGGTTCATGATGTCTGTTTCCTCTTTGGACGCGGATGGTTGTCACTCTTTCTCGTTCGACCATTTTAATGATTACCGCCTCGATTGTTATCTTATATGGCTTCATTTTCTGTTTCTCCTTCGCTCCGTGTCGACAGCAGGTTATCTTGGTTCGGGCCTTCGGCAAACATGCTCACTGGTTGATTGACCAAGTTTCTTTTTCTTTTCCTGCGATACTATACTTTGATGCCACATCATTCTGGCTTTTACACAAATTAGTCTGTCATGAAGTAGGTCTGTCTGTATGCTGTAGAAAGAGCACTGTGTCCAAGTCCATCGGTATTCCCGTGGTCACGGCACCCCGATAATCATCCGCGTTTGATTCCAGCGAAATTCGAGTCTCACGGCTGGTATGGTGTTTACCAAGCTCTCCGTGCAGGAAAAGGATGCGTTTTTCGGACTCCTTGACGAGTAAGTGGTCCAGGTTCGATTGAGTGTGTTGATCGTGGTTGATCCATGAAGGTACTTTCAATCGCGACCCGAGCTCTTGGGCCAGAGTGGGAGCCAGGGAGTGAGTGGACTTGCTGGGACGGGTATCTCGACAACGGCAGCAGCGTCGGTCGTCCAACGCGCGCTCGCAGCTAATGCAGCAGCGACGAGCTCTTCCAGCGGCGGCGCGTCGGGCAAGTCGAATAACCCGTACGGGAGTGCGCTTAGTGCGACGGTACGTCGCCGATTGCACGTCTTCCTTCTCCGAGTGAGTAACGTAGCCCGTGCCCCCCCTCAGGCCAACAACGTCGACGTTGCGCAGGCGGTCGCGGTCGGCGGTCGGGTCGCGGCTGCCTCGCTCGCGTTCTCTCAGGCCAACGCCAACGCCAATGCGAAATCTGGGTCGGCGTACGCACCGCCGTCGCTGCCGCGCCGTATAGCGTCCAACGCGCCTGCATCCATGTTCGCAAGCGCGAGCGCGAGCGAGGCTCAGGCGGTGCCGGGATCGGAGGTGGACAAGCTCGTCACGCGCAAGGTGGGTATCTAGCGTCCCCCCCTGCGAGCGCCTAAAAACGAACACACGACGCAGACGAGCGTCTTTTCGTCCTTTAAGAAGCCGCCTGCGGCGGGCGTGGCGATCCCCCCGGCGTTTGTGGCTCCGAAGGGTGGCTTCGGACCGCCGCCTGCGCGACGGGCGCCGTCGGAGACGAGTGCGGGGGCGGGGGCGGCCCCGAGCGCAGGTGTGGGTTCCGCCTTGAGAACCACTGTTGGTGCCGCGCCGCGCGCCCCGCAACGGGCGCCGCCGCCCGAGGAAGAGGTGGCAGAAGGGGAGTGGGCAGAGGTGTTGTACGATTATAGCAGCGAGGTGCGTCCGTGCTGAACCGTCCATGGGGTGACATTTGGGAATGGGGCTTACACGTTTGTTTGGTAGGACCCGGGCGATCTGGCGATCGAAGCTGGTACGAGGGTGTTTGTCACTAACAAGTCGTCGGAAGATTGGTCCGTCTTTTCTTCCCTATCATTTCGCGGGTACGAGTCTAACTTCTTGACGTCGGCAGGTGGTCAGGTCAGGTAGAGGGACAGGGGAAGGAGGGTCTTTTCCCTGCGGCCTATGTCAAACCGCTGTAACGTCTGGGCCGCAGGATCTACTGATCGATGCGTCTTCGCGCTGCTCACATTATATCTGTACGTTCATGTATTGTCATCAATCATCATTGGGTCAATCAAAACGAGGGTATGGTACAATGTCAAGTACAGAACGAGAGTAGGAGATAGATCATGTACGGCTACAGCGGCATGGGTGTCCATTGGAAACGCACCAAATTGTGTCAGGGTAGGAATACAAAGGTCTCTATTGGTCAACCAGATGATCTCATAAGTGTCCGCGAGCACATGGGAAGTCCGAGATTAGAGATGTGCGATAGAAGATCGTCCAATGCAAGAAAGAGTGACGTTTTGGATAGAAGCAAGATTTTGGTGTCCGCTTGGTGTGTGATCGTCCCCTTGTCCCCACTTGAAGAGCGATCAGACATCGAGGATATGTTGATTGACCGCCGCCCGAAAGATGGAGGACCGCGAGTGGACAAGCCTCCGGAACGTGTTCCCGTGGCCTTGAGAATGATGCTCGGACGGTTCGACAACGGTTACGGCGGGGGCTGCAGCACATGGTTTGGTGGAAACCTCCTTGTCTTGAGTCTTGGTTGCTGCATTCCACATACGACTAAGGAAACCAGGAGTACTGAAGCTTTCCTTGATCCGCGGCGAACCCACAGGAGTATTGATGCCTTTGGTCTGCAGGCCTATCGACGTTCCGTACACGTACGAGGTCACGCGCGGTTTGCCACTATGACGATGGACGACCCTGATGGTACACGCCTCGGGTAAAACGGGACTACGGTTTTCGTGGCTCGTCGGGGAGCAGTGGGCTACCGCCTTGACGGTCGTCGCAGAGCTGATCGATGACGTGTCGGAAACCTTCCTGCCTTCGCGGCGGATCTGGGGCGGAAGAGAGCTAAGCACAGATCGTTTTTTGCACAATGACTTGTTATCGTCGCGTTCATCCTCTGGGCTAGTAATCGAACCAGTCGACGAATCCGTGTCCTCCGTCAAGGAGTCCATCTCGGAGTCGGTCGCACCCAAAGTGTCGGAGCTATGACTGCTTGACAATGGGGATGGCAGGATAGGCGGCGGAGGCTGTCGACCTGTAGAATTGTGAAGTACGCTCAACCGACCATGAGACATTCGTTTCGCAAGGCCACGGACTGTCGACACGATTGAGGAACTGGCCGTGACTTGCGAGCGAGGGAGGGGATCGTAAAGGGGAGGAGGGGTCGGGGGCTGCTGCGCCTGAGCTCTTGCCTTTCCGGCCTTTGCAACCCTTTCGACGGCAGCAAGTCTCGTTTCCTGAGGGCTGGGAGGGACGATCTGCTTGTTAGTGATGAAGGGTGCAAAATGCTTTAGTGCCTCGTCTTCGTTGAAGCGAAGATCGTAGTCGAGGAGGAAGAGAAGCTGCTTCTCCATGAGGTTTACCTCTGCAAGATCGAAGAGCGAGGCGTAAGCAGACCAGTGCTTGTTTTTGGGGGATGAGTCGTTGAGATATTTTGCAGCAACGATGAGTGTCGCCAAGAAGACGCGATGACGGGTACAGGGCATGCCTGTCAAAGTGGCATCAGGATATGCAGAAAACTACGGCGGGCACTCACCCTTGGCCATTGCCGGCAGCTTCGCGCGGAGACGATGAAGGTAGATGAGGGTAGTGAGCAAGGTGGGTACCTGCACGTTTGATTTTACGATAAGCTGCACAATAAAGGACTCTAGGCTAGGGAGGCGGAAAGGAGGCTGCGTCACGTCGTGGGGGTGCTTATCCGAGGACGCGGGTTTGACAGGGGTAGGGGGCGGGGTGGGCAAAGTGGGTGTCTCGGCGTGGGGCTGATCTTCAACCATGATAACCTGCGCTGCCTGGAGAGCGATGTACTGGACCATTTCCATCGAGACACGCTTGCTCATCAAGTCAACGAAACCAGGGTTGTGGAGGGAAGCGGGGAGGAGAGACGCGGGGTGACGACGGTCGACGGACATTTTTTTAAAAGGGAATGACTTGATAGAGAATGTCGCGGGCGGGCCCCAAAGGAGGGGGCGAATCTAATACAGCCAAATGAAGCAAAGGGGAGGAATGTAGAGCGTCGGATTTGTGGCGCTGCTGGTCTTAAACGTTGGCGTGCGGACAAACAACAAACACGACGCGCTCAAGGTCACGGGATTGGAAAATCAACGACGTGGAAGAAGGAAAAAAACTTGCACAGGTCAACCTTTTTATACGGCCCTGTCCCGTTGCAAGTCGGACTGGTTTGAATGGAGATCCGCATTTGAGTACAGACCGACTTGCAATGTTGTCCCTGTCAGATTGGATCACCACACTCACGCTCGTCTTTGGTGGTTGCTGCAGGTGCGCTGTCGAGCATGCCTACGTCGTATACGCTGATCTATTTCGTGTAGCAATGCAATCACGACAGAGTGGCTTACATCCGAGAACCCTCGCTCGGGCATCCTCATCACATTTCTTCAGTTCTTCATCGTCTCTCTCTACGCCCTTCCAACCCAGCTCGCATTCTCCACTCGGACTTGGATACCCTACTTGAGGAAACGTAGAGTACCCCTCTTGCCTTACTTTGTGCAGGTCGCGCTCTTCTTTGTCCTCTCTATCCTCAACAATGCCGCGTTCGCATTCGATATACCCATGACAGTCCACATCGTCTTTCGCAGCGGCGGCATGATCATCAACATGCTCTTCGGCTGGCTCTTGGTCAATAAACGGTACGACCCACCCACACCCCTTCCGCGATCAGTCAGTGACCACATCCCGTAGATATACCCCCAAACAAGTCGTCTCCGTATTTATAGTCACGATCGGAATCATCCTCACCACCTTTTCCGCATCCAAACCCAACGCCACGCACAGCTCAACCGACGTCTCCCTCTACGCCCAAGGCATCGCCATCCTCGCCTTCGCCCTCCTCCTCACCGGATTCCTCGGGCTCTCCCAAGACTACGTCTACGCGCGGTACATCCAGCCCACCGCAGCACAGACCACGTCCGACCAACCCTCCTGGCAGGAAAGCATGTTCTACAACCACGTCCTCGCCCTGCCGCTCTTTCTCTTTTCCCGGAACAGCATCGCGACCGAGTTCGCGCGGTCGTCCGCCGGTCCGGCCGTCACCCTCGCCTTCACGCCCGTCCCGCTCGTGCTGCCTGCGGCGCTCGCATACCTCGTCGTGAACACGATGACGCAGCTGTTGTGCGTCGTCGGTGTCAACAGGCTTACGGGGCGCGTGTCCTCGCTCACGGTGACGCTCATCTTGACCGTACGCAAGGCCGTGTCGCTCCTGCTCAGCGTCGCTGTCTATGGCCGCCAAGCCAACGCTATGATGTGGACCGGCGCTGCGTTGGTCTTCGTCGGTACGATCGGGTACTCGACTGGGACTCGGCCAAAGGACAAGGACAAGGACAAAAAGGACTGAGGACTGAGCCTTGTAGAAATTTTAGATAGTTCTTGCTTTGCGTCTGTGTTGTAGATAGATACCCTGGTACTCATGATAGACATAAGTTATTAGCGACATTACTATCACTGAACGACGAGAGTATGACGAGACAATGGTCGACTGCGCGAACCAGTGCATACTAGTTTTGGACTTGGACTTGTTACCAGTGGTTGCGATACTCCAGGACTTTTTGGTCGACATGGCGCTGAGACTAGTGGGACCTGAACCCAAAGTAGGGACGGGGATAGCAAAGCGCCCAAGATAGAGATAAAGTTACCAGCAACATTACTGAAAGACGATACTGTGCACAAGACAGACAGACAACACGATGAGCAGATAGGTGTGACGAACAAACAGGCCCCGGGGGCCATAAACAGGTCTAGTAGATTCAGGCCTCTTGCCCCGTCGCGATATCCCAAGTCTTTTTTATCAACAAGACGGCGGGGTCCGTCGATTCGTGGATCTTGGCGAACCCGACCGTGCTGAGCGTCGTCGCATAATTGCGGAGATACGGCGCATACTAAGAAAGCCGGGAGACGTGAACGCAGGTCTAGGATGAAAAGGAGAGACGAACCATCCTACAAAAGTGTCTGTACCACCCGAAAGTTTCCCAGGCCCGCCACTCGTTATTGGACCACGTCCTACGTTGTTCCCAAGCGTCGTCCCCGATCACGCTCCGGCCGTACGTGTTCTGGTACGCGTCGTGCGGAGAGGGCGCGAGGCACGACACGAAACCTTCAATTGCCCGCGAAAGCGCGCCCTTTTGTTCGCGTGTGAGACTCGTAAACGCTTTCAGAGCGGTAGTGAGCTGAGGAGTCTCTGCCGAGTCGTCTGTGTTGACAACGTTAAGGGAAACCATGCACTGCAGCGAGGTGTAAGCGTACCTTGTTTGATGATGGGTTTCACATCCGCGTCCACCTCCATGCTCGCGACGTCTGCACCGCCGCTCGCCTTGGCGCGCGCAATGCTATCGTCTTGCTCCTTTCGCAACACTGCTACCTTCCTTCTCGCAACCATCACTCTCCCGTTGGCCTTGTCCAAAGCACCTTTGATCAGATCCCACTCGAATGCACCGACAGACAATGGGTTCGTTCCTGTGCCATCCTCGCTGCTATCGCTCGCCGAGTTTCCAAACGTCCACGCGATGACATCGGTAGGATCAACGATCTGGTACTGCATCAACTTGTCAAACACGATCCCAACCATTTGCCGGTTCCTCTTCCAAAATGCAAAGACGGCATCCATAATGTCTGTCTTGGCTTCCGTCATGTCGCCACCGCCTTGTACAGGATTGGGGTTGGAGAGACCGCGAAGAACAGGAAGATATCGCTCGATGGCGTTGAGTAGGTGGGAGAAGGAGCGAGAGCCGATCGAGAGTAGCGACTGGACAGCGATCGAACATATCAGAGCGTCAATAGATGCGTATGGATGCGGAGCAGAAGGGGTCGTCTCGAGAGATGTTCTAAGGCTGTCGATATGAGATAGGACTTCCTCAGCACGGGAACGGCCACGGAGGAGGCCAAGGAGAGACTGGGTAACATCGTAATAGGGATTCGCTATGGAGCACGGGTGAGAAGAACGCAACTATCAAGACAAGTCGACCAAACTTACAAGGATCCTCATAGTCAAAGGATGGACCTGGTGGTTGAGCAGCGATGACGGTCGGATCGGTTTGCATGGGTTCAGGCAGGGTTTTAAGAATCCGGTCATGGTACGACAGCCGCACCTCAAATTCAACTGCCCTGCGCACAAAGGATCGTTTCGGGTGCTGCTCCACAAGAGCGAGATCTGGGACCCTATTTAACAAGGTCGAGTAACATCAGTGCAACCCAAATTCAGAAGAAGGTAAAGTGCCCACCATTCCTTCCACACCCACTGGAACCCGAAATTACTCATATGTACAGCAAACCACTCGACAAACCGACGGGAAACTTCAGGGTCGAGTCCGTCGCTCAGTGCGGTGTACAACTTTCGGATGGATTTGCCAACGGCGGGACCAACGGTAGAGGGCGAAAGTTTACAAAGCTCGGTGATCAACGCAATATAGTAGATTGACTTTTGAGGTGGTTCAGGAAGGAGGAACAGCGAGCCAAGGACCGTCTGACGCGAAGGTGTGGTGTGAGCAACCCAACGGTTAACCTGAAGCGCCCCTTACCTCGATCACGACGTTCTCGAGCTGCCAGTTCTTCGCATTTGGATCTTCCTCGGCAAGAGGTGGCGCTCCGTCTCGGGGCTTGAACGTGCCCGGTATGCACCATTTGGGATACTCGAGCAAGAGTCTGGCACACTCCTTTCGGTTGACCTCGAAAATGTCGACCACGTCGCGGATGTTGGAACGAATGAGGAACCCAGACACGCTCATCGGCTCTGGCGTTGTCTGGCATAGAGGTCAGTACGAAGAACCCCAATGGCACATCACAACGCACGATATTATCAAAGAGGCGGAAGAAGTACTCGGGCCATTCTTCTTTTTTCACCTGGGCGTCCTCGCCGGCATCAGTTGCAAGGCCGTCGAGCTCAATAACCTCGGGCGGCACCAGGATGGAGGGTAGCTCGAAAGGGGAAGATACGGTGGGGTCCAGGTCTGGGTAGTCGAGATACGGTTGTGGGACGCTGCTCCAAGCATCCATGAATTCAGACAATTCGAGTGCTTTAAGGACCGCAAGGCCACTTTCAAGAAGCTGCAAATTTTGGTAGGTAAAGGAAGAAAAAGGACATTTAAGACCGCGTACCTCCTCCGCATTTTCGAGAAGTGCAGCGTCGGAGGATTCAAGAGATATCATCGGCTGGACAAGCACTTTGGAGGAGACGACAGATTCATTGAAAGTCAGGATGGCTTTAATGATCTCGGCCGTGTTTGGTGACAAACTCTTCTTGATGACAGGTCCAGCCTGGAAAGCAGTGAGTTTGTGGATGAGCAAGAGGAAAGGAAGAGAAGTACGATCAATAATCCCTCCATAGCACAGAGAGCTGCGTTTTTTCCTCGACCATACGATACACCAAACTCGTCGAGGACAGCTGCAAACGACTGGAGTAGTGCAGACATGGATTCAATAGACACGACTTGAGCGACCATCAAATGCGCAAAGAATTGAATCTGGTTACGGGATGAGCATAAGTATTTGTATGCTGTGCTCATACATACGCATAGACGAATGTCTCTCCATTCCAGCTTGTCGAGATGGCCTTGGAATCCCTTCCAGAAATCTTCGAGAACGAGTTTTCCGAGGGAGGGTGCGGATGAGGAGCTGGACGCTTGCACATTCTCTGCTTCGGAAGGCGCTGGGTCGTGCAACAAGCGGAGCAGGGCCGCATAATATGGAACTTTGTAGGGCTGTTCGATGACACTGCGTATGGTCAGCGGTGGATAGACAAGAGAATAGGCAATGCACTCACGCAATGCGAATGCCTTCGGATATGGCTGCGACGGTGACAGGCGCCTCGCGAATCTGTTTGGCGACGCGGGGGACCTCCTGAGTGGGATCCTGGTCGGACACGTCAGGAGCGGTGGACGCGGGAAGAGGGAGAGCGACTCACTACTTCGCCCATTTTTATGATGATGGTTTTAATAACATGCTCGGGGGACTCGAGTTCCCGGCGACGGTCATGATAATCGTAGTCGTCTGTGATCAGTGTTCACTGACAAAGTTACGGTGCTTATCCGAACCGGCCTTACCTCTCTCTTTGTTGTGTCTTCGGCGGTGGGGCCCTCCGCCTCTGTACGGTCTGTCGTAGTTCATCTTAACGTTTTCTTTCGGTTCAGTTCTTGGACAAGGTGGCAGTCACGTGCGAACTTGACTTTATACCAACACTACTCATTCTGAGGGGTGAGTCTGTTTCGTCTCGTCTCTGCTTGTATTGAATTGTACTAGGAATGCGAGACACATGCAATGGGCCTTGTCAAGAGCTGCTCGTAACACTCGCGTTTTCACCCGCTCCGTCTTCTCTTCCTCCTCCCGACGCACCCTCCCACAGCCATCCACCAAGCATACCCCACCTACAGAACACCGCTATGACCACCCCCTTCCACCAAAGCACCTTTCCATACTCGCTGCCAAAGCTGTCCGCCTAGCCTGCAACAGCGGAGCCTTGCGCGATGCACACTTTATCATCAACTCTCTCCATTCCTCCAACCACCCCAACGCGCCATCACCCGAACCCCTCAAACTTCCCTTCGTGCCCGCTTTCGAATTCAGACCCATCACCTTTGACAGGCCCATTTCTCCGAGACTCTCCGCCCATGTCATGCTCCACCACGTCATTCGCAACGACTCTCCTCTCAAGGCGTACGAGACCGCACAGATCTTGATCAAGAAAGGCATTCCCCTCCGGCAGGCCACACTCGTCAAAGTCACAGAAGCACTCTTGCACGCACCTCCCACCGTGTTCAGCGTGCTCAAAGAAAAGGGTGTTTCCATGTTCAACCCACCCGGGTTCATACCAGACAGTCTTCCTATCAACCCGGACGCGGTTGAAGACGACGGCCTCCGCTTTGCCTTGACTCTCTTGCTTCAGGCGAGGGAGAATAGACAGCAGTGCTCCGACCGTGCTTTCGAGGCCCTCGTCAACTTTTGCTTGCTTCAAGGCGAGATCATCATGGGCTCGTTGCTCTTCGTTCTCCTTGTCAAAGATTGCGAGACGAAAGCGCAAAAGGCACAGGAGATCAAAGCAAAGATAACAGAGCAGGAGACATGCCAGGGAGCCGCTTCGCCACACCTCATCGACCGTTGGAAAGACCTCATCCGTTCGAGGATGCCTTCCAAACGACTGCTGAAAGATATCACTCAACAATGCGAGGAGGAGCTCTCTGAGGATTCTGAAAACCGCGAAGAGGCTCTACAGGCTCTCGCCAATTTGGCCGGGCTTATCGATAGTCGGACCATGCCCTTTTCCGACATATCCCATCTACTACGCGTGCTTTACTCCTGTCCGAAGCTTCCGGATACGGTCATGCTCCTAGAAGGAAACTCAGGCCGGGCGGTCAATGCGTATCAATATTTCCATCGTGTCATTTTCGGCCTTTTGCAAGACCTTCCAACAAGAAAGGCCAAGGATCCACCGGCCAAACACCAAAGGAAACGTGTACACGCCATGCCTCCGCTATCGCGTGAAACGTACAATACTCTCGTGCACTACGCTCTTCGTCATCGCCTTTCCGTCTCCCTTGCTCGGGATGTCCTGCATCATATGGAACATGTACGGCGACCTACCCTCAAACCTGACACTACCACATACAACATTATCGTACGGTCCGGTACGCTCCTGAGACGAAACGACATAGTCTCCTTTGCTCTAGGAGAACTACGAAAACTCAAGGAGAACTACGACCATGGCATTGCGGTGCCACCAGGTACTCCTCACGGACGCCCTCGGCCTGGTTCTGGCCAATCACTTTCTGAGCTTTTGACTGTATCTCCTACAGATTCCAACATCCCGGCGGACATGTACACGTTAACCTCCTATATCATTCATCTCACGTCAACAGGGAACCCGCATGTCGTCGCCTCCATCCTCTTTCACGTTCTTCCTGAGCTGTCCATCGTCGATCACCCGGCGTGGGGCGATAATCCGCCCAATGCCCGCGAACGTGCCATGATGGCTCGGCGCGCACGGGAAGAAAAGCTCTCCCGTGCAGTCAGCCTCGGACCCTACTTCTTCACCTCTGTTCTGAATGCGCTCTGTAAAGCCGGCAAGACGGGCCTCGCGGAGCGCGTCTGGCTCCTTGCCAAGCAAGCCGAGAGAGTCAGCTGGCTTAGAGTCGGAAACGAAGGTGTCGAGGTCGTTAAGGGCTGGTGTCTCCCCGTGCATGCGTACACGATCATGATGCAGGTGTATGCGGCAGAAGCTCGCAAGGGCGTTCCTGTGCGCACTCGCCTGCCGGCCGAGTCGCTCGAAGCGAGGGAGCCTCGCTGGCAGCCACGCGCGAATGGCAAGGTCAGGGTCAAAGGGTGGGCGCACTACGTGCTTGCAAAGGACAAGATCGCGAGTAGACACCGTTCGAGGAGGACGCTTGGGCTCCGTATGGGCACCGTGCTATACCGCTCCATGTTCCGCGCTGCACGCGACATCTACGACACCCTCACCCGCACCGTCCCGAATGCGCAACCTCGCGTGTACAACCTCCAGCCCGATGCGCGGTTCTTCAACGCTGCGCTGGAGATGTTTGGACGGCAGCCCGGAATGATGCGTCGGGCTACACGGACGCGGCCTGCGCGTTGGCGGCAGAAGGAGCGGAAGGCAATGATGCGGTATTCAAGGCGAGGTGCCGTACCGCAGAAGTGCAACCCATTTTTGCAGCGGGTCGTGCATGGGATGCTGGACGCTGGATTCGAAGTTCCGATGGCGTATAGACGGCTGTTCCTCGGGACCTGGCTGTACTCGTCGATGAACCGAGCTGGCGCACTGCAAGCGAATCGCCAGCCACTTGCGTTCTCGAGGCCGAAGAAGCGATTCTTGCCGCATGTCTTGCGAACACACAAGGAACGTGGTCTTCCCATTCAGCGTTCAGAGTGGAAGAAAACGGGCCATGGATGGAGATACCATAGACGACGTTTGTTGGGACTGACGAGGAAGCTTGGAGCCACTCAACGGACGTGAAAAAGTATGCTAGCGTGTATAATAAGATAGAAAATCTATTGCATTGGCTAAGGTATCACTGAGCAAAGTCATGGCACGTCGTTCACTTCTACTTTTCGGAATGTCAGTACCATCAACCGATTCGTGATCTCCCGTTCCTTGCATTCCTCGCCCGCCCCCGTGAGCGTCTTCGAGATCTCGTCCCCAAACGCGACCAACTCGTTGCGACTAGACGGCCGGTGTCCGTTTTTGACGGCGACGGCGACAACAACACGGCACCCCTTCTCGAGGTCACGCCGGGCCTTGCGCAGTTTGTGCGCAACGTCCGCGGGCGCGACACCCCACGTAAGCTGCACCTCCTTCGGCGCCTCACCGCCCCTTGCACCCTTTTTCACCGCACGCCTCATCTCACGGTACCGCGCGTCGATCTCCGCGCGGGTCGTGATGCGAACGATCGGCCGCGGGGTCGCCGTGACGAGTTCTACAACGCCGCGCTGGCCCTGCGGTTGCGACGACCCGGCATGCGAGGCAAGGAGCTCTTCGAGGGCGTGTTTCCGGGGCGAGAGTTTGTTCGTGGACGGGTCGAGGAGGTAGACGTGGGAAAAGGGGATTTGGCGGTTGGTTGGGCGACGGGTGAGTTGGGATGGGGTGTCGTCGCGCTCGGGTGGGCTGGGGATGTGCAGGGGCGCGGGGGCGGGTTCAAGGCGGCGTCGGGCGGGTGGGGGAGCGGGGTAGGAGGGCAGGACACGGAATTGGGGTTTGGTGGCGATGGAACGGTCTAGCTGTGGTATTTGTATTTGGGGAATGCATAGCGCGCGGAGGTGGCGTCGCGCGGATATGGCTAGCGAATCGTCTTGGTTTCCTTTTCGTCGGCAGAACAGACGAAGAACTTACATAGACAGGTCATGCACGTGGACCAACAATTTGAGTGGTTGTTTGTACGTGTTATATTTACAAGGTCTTGAACAACAGGTGTATACAAAATTAACCGTATAGATGTACAGCTTGCAAGACAAGTACCATGTCTATCACCGATGACACTGATCTTCGAACGACGATGTCGTCTCCGTTTGACGGTGCTCTTGCAGCATTGCCGTATGCTATTATCCATGTGTTTCTACCTGTTCAACTCGACGACCCCGAACACAACCTCTATCGCGACCCCGATGACTTCTACACCCACGAGGGAGATCTGGCTCGTGCGGTGTGCGCTGCTGCCCACGCTTACAGCACGCACGTCTACGGAACCTCTGAGGAGGATCTGTGGCATCACATCACAAAGATGCTAGACGACTTGCAAGCCTCCGCTCAATCTGGGCGCCTGGACAAGCACCATACCATCTCCCAGTTGCGCGGAATGCAGACCGGAGGTATGCTTACAGTTGTTGTGGAGGTCCATGCTGACAATCTATAGATATTCTCGTGTTTTTTGTCCGCCCTCAAAACGCCGCAATCATCCTCACGAAGCAGAATGAATGCACGCTATGCGAGTCCTTTGAGGTATCTCCAAGCGGTGATGCTGTAAAGATGACATCTGGATCCCTGATATGCTCATATCCCTCGTCGGCCGTCGAGATGCCGAACGAAGTCTTTGAGAATGAGAACTTCCAACTCGAACTTGCCCATTTTCTCTCTTGCCCCGACCCAATTGATTCAGACATCCGACCTCCTTCTCCTCATTCACAGTTTATTACTGCATTGCTTATGGGTATTCTGCGAGCTGTTGGTCGTGCTGTTGACACCCATCGTATCACCAAACGTGTTCGCGACAAAGCTGGCAGTCTTTACGACGGAAGCAAAGGTTGGCGCCGTTCGCCTCTATGGCTCCTCATCAGGATCGCAATCCAGATGTCCGTTGATCGTTCTCCTCTTGGACGTACCTCCTACAAGAAGTTCATGCTATACTTCATATGCACCCTTGCCGGGGATGGAAACAAGGCCTATCTTTCCAATGATCTGTTACAGCTGATGTCATTCAAGATCCTCCGACGCTTAAGCAAGCTTGATTCCTCTAGTCCTGAGTGGCTCTCCGAAGTGGCATTGAAGGTGTGCCACGATCTTGGGGATACCCTTAACTCCAGGTGGAAGCAGCTGAGCGCCCGCACATCCCCTTTCTCCAATCCCTCCCAGGATCAACTCATCGAAGACACTCAAACCTCACTTCTTGGCAGTGGAGAATACATTCGCAATGCTCTTGCGAATCCCGCTTCGGAGGTACTCGACACTCTCTTCCACCCCTACTGCGCTCGCTATGGCACTTTCGAAGATTTGCTTTCTTCGAATGGCCTTTGTTCTGACAAGAAATATGACGTCCACCCTTTTGTTACAATATATGACGTGGAGCGATTGGTTGAGCAAGGAATCGATGACTGGCTTGCATGTGTCACGAATGTGGATGACGCATGTGCACAACTCGAGATCTTGATGGACAAGTACATCACAGAAGCTCGAAAGAACCGGCGCTCTAATCCAGAAGACTCCTCCATCAGATTTCTGACTCAAATTGAGCTTTTGATTGCCGTGGACAAGTTGGTTGTGAAGGAGATCCCTATGCTTATTGATTATTCCCCTGAAGTTCCGGTGGACTTTGACAGACTGCTGTTGCGCAAGACAACGAGCTTGCATCGCCTTTTCTGCGCATCCCAGTACCTCTCTGCACGTCATTCTCAAGCGCGCCCTGGATGGTCGGTTTTTTCAACCAAACTCACTGAAGACAGCTTCTCTGTCCGTTATTATAGTCAATCTATGGATCTTCAGCGACTCAAGGCTCGCATCGAAGAAGATGCGATGAAAAAAGCCTCTCAGTCACCTCTGCCCGCCTCACCATTGGACGCCAAAGCCGTCGTATTTGAACTTCAATGCCCGGCATGTGTTCGTATCTGGCGTTCTATTGTGTCCCGCCTTTGCTATTCTTGCTACCCCATGCAAACCGTAGGGCCATATGAGTCATACCGTCTACTTGCAGATGACCCTGCATTGCAGCCTTACTTTCTCGAGCACCAGGGGCCACGCCCCTCCGTCGGATGTCACTCTGCCTATTTTTATCAACGGAGTTCCCATTCTATCATTGGCCCTGAACTACGTCATGTTGTTCGAAGTGCCTTGGAGTTTGACACCTTGCTACTAGGAGAGGAACAAACGAGCTGGGATCCACGGGAACTTTCTGTAAGTTTGGACGAGTATCCCTCGTGCAAGGACTTGGATAAATATATATCCGGCACCTGGCACACGTCGAACGACATCTTGTCTGCACAAGCGCAGTGTCCCACAGATTTCACCCTCGACGAATTCATATCATTTGCACATTTGCGCAGCAGCGGTTCACTTCAATGGTCCAACATCCTCCAGGGACTCCGCAGTAGAACTCTCAACTTTCGCCATCACGAAGTCCACTGCCTGCTTGCCCATGCTGCTTTCGAAGTCGGTCCGCTGGACCTGAATACGGGGACCTGGATCTGGCATCAAGAGCTTCAAGACCCATCCTTTTGCAATGCCCTTCTAGGCGAGCTTGAAAGTTTGTTCACGGAGGTAGGCGTTAGCTCAATTGACGGTGTATTCATGGATACCATCTCTTTATTGCTCACCCGGATTCTTGCATCGAGCCCCTGCGAAGACGTCTCAGGGCGAGCTATTACCCTTCTTCGCAGCGTATTCAAGAAGACGTTCGCTTGGGTGCAGGAGTTGGCATACGACTTGAAAAGGGCGCCCACAAACAGAGAACGTCAGGATCTATTGCGCGACATGGCTGCCACTTGCCGAAGCACATTTAACGTTGACCCGCCTACCCTCCGAAAGCTTCTCAATTCTGCGGAGGACGTCGATGCTGTGCTTTCTTGTGCCTTCTTTATATGTGCACTGAAACGTATGTCTGGTTGCTGAATATTGAATGCTGGGTATAAATTCACACTCAACCACTGTCAACTATTTAGGGCTTCATCCGAGGGAGTTGGATAATGAATATTCGCAAATGCTTCTTGACCGAGATTGTCGTCTCTCTCTCGCCATCGAGGAGGTCTTGAGGGATGCAGCTATTGCAGACGCATCCAACTACGGCATTGACCTCGCAGTTGCCAAGACTTTTATAAGCTATAGGCCAGGTATTCACCGATGGGAACAATTGCAGCATCCAAATGACTGTTGGCTTATATGCAAATCCAAAGCAGCTAGAGACCAACCTTCACAAACAGTTCACATCAACTTGCTCGATGGATCACTTCGAGTGGACGGTCAACTACTGGGCGGTTTGCCGCCTGGAAAAGAAAAATTTCCAGAGATCTTTCATGATGTGTGTACATGTGCAGTTTCTGATGTATTGAGGTGCGATCCTAATTATTGTTTGCGCGGTACAGCCAGCCTTTTATGTCACAGCGCCTGGTCTCGCTGAAATGGATTTTGCGACCACGACCAGCATGTCATCCGAGCACAAGGTAACTCCCCGACCCTACACAACATAATCAAAATAGTTCAGATTTCCACAGGTGTACTTTATGCTGCGAGATGACGGGCTGGTGCTCCAAATACAAGGCAACCAAAAAAATGAGATACTCGAGCTGATTCCCTCGGACATACTGGAGAAAGACCTTCCACCAGCCCTCGTCTGTGGGCATATTCACTGGTTGAACCTATCCACATCAATCATCGAGATACGCCCACTCGAACAGCTCTGGGAAGAATCTTCTGAACATTGGAGAATTGATTGTAGTACGTTGGGGCAATACCGCGTGTACAAAGGTTGTGAGACGCTTGTGGACGTCCGAAGCCCAACTTGGGAAATGCTTTCCGACTGCTTTGAAAGTTTCAACGTGAAATCATACTCGACCAGGGCTAGGGTAGTTTGGGGCGACGAAGATTCAGTCTCGGATCTGCTAATCTCCACGTACTCCGTCGACTCTCTCCAACCCCTACGATTGTCTGTTGCCCTTTGCCACTACGGCTTGGCCTTTTTTGTCAATGAACAGGGTGAACTCGAGTCCTGTGACTTCAAGGACATGATTTACGACGAGGATCAACGTATTGGAGCGTTGTTTGGTTCAAAGGACTTTCTAGTTCTTCGGCCAAAAACACACCTTGCAGGGTCTTTCATCCCGGAAGCACTCATTCCAAGACGAATTCTCGTGCAGAACCGATTTCCAGACAATGGTACTCGATCCGATGAACCGTTATATCATGTCTACGACGTGGATACCGAATTGGGTTGCTTGGTGGGAAATGGAAGCTTAGCGAGTACATACTTTCTTGGTCATCTGCATGCCAGAACTAGAGGCGATCGACCCGATCCGCTGACGGGAAAAACGAGTCTTCATGCAGCACTTTGTCTCTTGCAGTCGGCTGCCTGTCGGTCAATAATGAAGCCAAAAACCCTCAACGATACCTGCTTTCCTGTGGACATCAAGCGCAATATTGCGCGACAAATTCCACATACACTCTACCTCATTCAACAAACTTTTCTGGAAGACTGTGTCGATGTGGTCTACTTGACGCCAGAGTCGGACTCGGACGTGGATCTCGATGATATCCTGTTCAGCGCAGCGTCGACTGTTTACTGCTGGTCCATTGATGCATCCACTGTGAACACTATGTTCACACACTGGGCGGAACTGTGGGTCAATGCTTCCTCGACGACCCAGGACAAACCGGAGGTGTGGGCGAATCCTGATTTTCTGCAGACACTAAGGTTTATGGCACACGACATCTTGGAGAAGAGTGAGGGAGCCCGTGTGCAATTACGGCTACTATTCCTTCTTCCTACAACAGTATACTATTCCCCATCCCGTCAAACCACCTTCTTGTCGATGCTTATAGCATTCGCTATGCAAATGAAGTCCCATTTGGGCGACCCACAGGTCCATGCTGGTTGCAAGATTTCGGATGGCTACCGTCCCACCAAGCAGGTTTTGCGGTATCTTATCCAGAGGTCTCGAGTCGGAGGACAGCGGCCGTATAGCGAGGAGGATAAAGTCGTGGAGCATCTGCTTGAGAATTGGCCATGCGATACCCCTCCGACCGTCGCGTTGGATTCCCGTCGTTGGGATGTCGCAGGTTTAACGGCCAGCATTCAACAACTGTTCTCCAGCTGCTACCGCAACTTCGAGCTCAAGGAACGTCTCATGCGCACCCTTGCAGGACATGGGACACCCACTCATCCACGCCCGATCTCCCCATCAGCATATATCTCCAATGAGCGTTCCCAGTGGCGGGTCACGCTCGATAGACTGTTTTCCAAACGTGCGGTGCCAGAACTACCATCGTGCTGCACTTTATCGCTCAGCTACCAGGGCAACAAGACTTGTAAACCATCAGATGATATACACACATTGGATCAATTATTCTCCTCCCTTCATACCAACTCCCCATTCCGACGCGAATACCTCACCCTTCTGGAAAAGAGTGCAGGGACGTGTGGGGAATCTCGAGCCACTCGTAGAGTGGCAGCGAAGAGCCACGTCGGTGCACTCCAGAAGCATTATGTAGAGTGTAGGACCCGGTATCTGGGTGCTCTGGACATTCTCAAGAAGAGTCTGGGTCCAACAACTGATCATGAACGAGCACTCCAACAATTCGGTCACTGGCCGCCGATCACAGCTGATGTCCTCTTGCGATATATTGCATCCACTGCGCCGATCTGCCGATCCGCACAATGGAAGACATGCTTAGTATCGCTAACTCTACTCCTTTTGGAGCTTCAGCGTGCCCGGAGGCTGCTTCGGTTCTGCCTTGATGGTCTCGAAGAAGAGTTTTTGAACGAACTAGATAATGAGCAATGTGACGGGTGGAGTCCTGAAGAATACCCAGATTGGCTGCTAGTTCAGGCGTGTATCTACTGTCCACGAGTTCATCTCTACTTATGTCGTTTCTTGTCTTTATCAGGTTCAAGGAAATTTTCTCATTCGGCGCGCTCAGGCAGAAGCTGCGATGGAACTAATGTCGCCACATCTCGAGCGAAACACTGTAATGCAGGTCAACATGGGCGAAGGGAAGTCATCTGTGATTGTCCCGATCGCAGCCGCCGCTCTTGCTAATGGCGAACAGCTTGTCCGCGTTATTATTCCGAAGGCGCTGACGACCCAGATGTTCGAGTTATTGGTTGCTCGTCTTGGTGGGCTCACTAACAGGCCAATATATCACTTACCCTTCTCTCGGAACACCGAACACGACATTTCTAGCCGGGAGGGGAGCATTCCAGTCGATGAACTACAAAAGCTCATGTCTCAGTGCATGAGCGAGCGTGGGATTCTACTCGCACAGCCCGAGCATGTTGTTTCGCTCAAGTTGATGACCATGGAGAAACAGATACGTACGACGGAATTTATGACCGACACGTTAACGAAGCCTCGTAAAACGATTCACCGGCACGCCGCGCCGATCCTGCCGCTCAGATCGGTGCGTATGGATAGTTATGTATCGATGTTTTTGTGATTCGGCTGATTATTCGGTCACAGTTAATGCCGGAAGACACCCTTGTGGGCAACATACTTCGATGGCTGAGCCAGTCACCCGACTACCCAAGAACAAAGGGCGTCATTGACGCTAAGGCTCACCATCATGACCAGCATGACGTGGATACCCACGTTGCATTGGAAAGCGCGGCCAAGTGGGCCGGCCTTCAGAAGTGGATTCATTCCCATATTCGGGATATCTTGGATGAGAGTGACGAGATCCTTCACTCCCGATTTCAGTTGACTTACACAATTGGCCTCGAGCAACACATGGACGGATACCCTGACCGATGGACCATTACTCAACAGGTCCTCCAGCTTGTAAAGGATCGCGCTCATAACATCTCAAGAAATCACCCCAACACCGTTGAGTGCGAACGCGGCCCACCTGGATCGTTTCCACACATCCATATCGTGCGATCCTCCGATATTGATCGACTCCTGATATCATTGATTGTGGAGGACGTGATGGCTGGATGTATTCCTGATTTCGACTTTCAACACGTTTCTCCAGAGTTACGTGGTGCAATTCGCAGCTTCATATCGGACGGAGACGTTTTCCAAATTCCTGACACTGTAAGGAGGGTGGAAGAGTATGTTGGGTGTTCTGATCAGAGTCGCCTATGGAGTGGACTCTTACTACTCCGTGGTCTGCTGGCGTCCGGCATCCTTTTATTTGCCCTTGCGGAGCGGAGGTGGCGCATTGACTACGGCCTTGTCTCGCAGTCGCAACACAGAAAGTATTTTGACCGTTCGGCCGAATCACCAACCCCCACAACGCTTGCCGTTCCGTATCGGGCCAAAGACGTCCCAGCACCCAACTCCCAGTTCGGTCATCCAGATACCACCATCATTCTCACGTGCCTCTCGTACTACTATGCAGGCCTCACCGAGGAGCAACTGAGAAAGTCTTTCGAAATTCTGCTGGACGAGGACGATCCATCCATGGAATATGCATTCTGGATCAAAGATTATGATTGCAAGAGCATTCCGGACTCGCTTCGGAAACTCAATGACATCAACCTCAGGTCATCGGAGCAATGGGACAATGTCATATTCCCACTCTTCACTCGGAACCAAGCTGCCATAAATCTCTACCTTTCAAGAGTGGTGTTTCCGCAGGAAGCGAAAGACTTTCCCCGGAAACTCTCTGCGTCTAGTTGGGACTTGGTAGAGAAACGGGAGAAGCTTATAACTGGTGAGTGAATCCACTGTTTATCA
>JBBPMO010000183.1:0-42291 GCA_038090315.1 Xanthoconium stramineum | reverse complement strand
ACCACCAAATTCTTTCGGACCTTTTTTAGATTCAATATAATGATAATATCAAAGGATTGGCACTGTTTTCTAGCCTGTAATTTGGTTTTAACTTTGAGTTTTTAACTGCTAGATGAGTATATAATTGTAACAATAATGCTTCATTTGATCAGCCTGATAAGTGGTGGGTCTAAGAGTAGGACTGGATATACAGGTAGTATCAAAGAATATGGGACAATAAATGCCTGATCTTCTAGATCTCTGGAAGTTACTGCATGGTTGAGGAGATTTTCTGGATTTAGATTAATATACATGTGGTTGGAGAATGCCTAGGCATATATAATAGTACATTCTGTCTACACAATATAATACAAATCATATCTAGAAATATATATATCAATTCCACACACTTAGGGTACCCCATCAAGTGCACAGACTTAGGTATAAACTCTAGCCATAATGATAATGTGGTCCAAACATGTTTGTAAAAAAGTACTAGAATATGAAATGAAATATTTAAGACAGATTACATCATTATCACACACATAGAGTATTTCATCAAGTGCACAGAGTAAGTGTTAATATCTAGCCAGAGGGTAGGTCTAACCCAAATCTATTTGTAAAAATGTACTAGAATGTTGTCAGCAGGGAAGGGCATGGCACAGACAGGGACCAGGAACCATTGTAGGGGTGGAGACAGGCATGAGGGGGCAAGGGACAGGCATGTCCAGGCAGAGGCAAGGGAACAGCACAGGCAAGAGGGGACAGGCACATCAGCAAGCCCTCAAGGATGGAAATGGAACAGGATGGCCAGCTCCAAAAGACATGGATAAATTTCCAAAAAAAAGAGTAAGTCCAAATAAAGCTAGCAACAGCAACCATAGTGTTCAACAAGTGACTCCTCTACTCCTCCTTCACAATTGCCAACATGAGTAGATGCCCCACTGTAGATACAACCTGTACACACTCATCAGATATCATTCACGACATCCTATCGAGGACACATACCAATGTTGCAATGATGCTCGCAGGAATACCATTCTTGAGGAAGTCAACATTGGTGAGGTACACCTGCCCAAGATCATCCTCCTGCGCAGCGCTAACATTGCACCATGCGCAGTGTCAGAGCGGGCGACGGGCATGATATGAACAAGAATGAAACGTACGCGAGCTGGTTCGGGAAGCCAGACACTGGCATGCCCATCCCCGTCGAACATATCAAACCGGTAAGGAAAACGAGCAAGTTGGCATGACCGAGGTCTCTCCCTACCTGTTGCGCGATGGGAACGAGGAGGACGCTAGCAATCGTGTGGCTGATGAACGTCGAGACGACCTATGAAAGTGGTGACAGACAAACGGAGTGAGCGACAACGGACGGCGAAACACAAACGGGACATACAAGCACGATCACCGAAAGCATGACAACGACGCTCCAGAGTTGGCGCCCTTCGAGCATGCGGAGAATGATGTCGTCCATAGTATCCATAAGGCCGCTGGACTTAACACCGTTCCCGAGAGCAATACCACCCATGGCCAAGAAAACAATCGTCCATGCGAATTGCTCAAAATCGTCCTACGAAATGCGTCAGCTGAGGACAGCGCAGCTCCTCGCACTCGCCACACCTTCTTGAGTACACCAGTCGCAAAGAACGCGACGATCGGTATGATCGCAATGATACCCATGTCTCCGACGGTATCTTTAATCTTGTGTTCGACGCACCACAGCCCGATCGTCACAAGACAGACCACGCACACCCAGTATTGCTTGAGGGTGAACGACTCCCTCGTTGGCCTGATCGCCCGTATCTCGATCTCTCCGTCTCCATCCGGCGCACGGGCGGGCTTGTAGCTCACCAGCAGAAGCAACCAAATCAGTATAATCGAGATGCTGGATACCGGCAGGGCGACGGCGAACCAGCTTCCCCAATCAGGTTGAGGTTCCATAGACTCGACGGCGATGAGGTTCTGAGGCGAAGAGATGGGAGAAGTTTGACCACCAATGTTGGCCGCCAGCGCGATTCCGAGCTGTGCCGGTGCCGCACTTCAGTAAGAAATCTGCGTTTACTGGAATGTACGTACTATCAAGCACGGGGCAAAAGACGCCCCCGCAGGTAAGGTTCGGAGAATAGGCTGTACAAATGATTAGATGGGCATCACGACGAAACCATCTGACGTACGCGAATCAACGTGAAGCAGAGTGCTGGCGCAGCCACATTACTGAAAATGCGTCAGGCCTCTTCTCGAACGAGAAAGGAGTGAAATAAAATGAAAACCGGACACACCTAATCCACATGCTGGCGAAACACGACACGGCCATAAAAGCTAAAAGGACCGTCCGAGGGTTCGAACCAGCCATGCTCAACAGGCGCGTGATTAGCATCCGATTGATGTTGGTTTTGCTGAGAGCGGCGGAGATTGTCAAGCCGCCGACGAGAAGCATGATAGTAGACGAGAACATCACAGAAAATATGTGTCTATGCAGCGCACGTTAATGACGTGTTCCGACAGCGTTCCTATGACTTACTTGGTTGCTTCAGGCGTCGACAGCGGCATCAGATCATCATCTGAGCGAATGACTCTGAAGACGACCAAGAGGAATGGTACGAGAGTCGACGTCACGAAGAGCGGAATCGCCTAAACACCGTCAACTAAAATGTCATGCGAGGCATGTCACCCACTAACCTCGGATGCCCACAGTATCGTGCTAAAAATCAGGATGGCAAAGCACTTGTTAGATTCAGGTCCATCCTTGATGACGTCCGTATTTATCAGCAAGATCAAGACGACAATCGCGGTGACAAGGAAGACCCCCTTCCATTTCAACGCAAAGGTACCGAGCGGCGTCGGGATATCGACGATGCCAGCCTCTTCTTCGCGAATGAGTATGCCTCCGCTCATCAAGTCAGAGGGATCCCCCGCCCCACGACGCTCCTGTGCCAACATCTGGCGCCAGACGGTATTGCGTTCCCAAGCTATATGCTCTCGCTGATGGACCTTCAGTTGTTGTACAGCAGCACTCGGATCATCGCTGGTGACACATTTGGCGTACAGCGTGACGACACGATCTATTGCAGCGGTAAGTTTGTCCTTGGAGCTCTGAAGGAAGGGAAGCCGAGTCTCGACGTCGTCGTGCATATAACGGTCTTTGAGCTGTAACGCGCGTTAGGTAGGTATGAGCATGTCGGGGACGCAACTCACCTCGCTATACGTGACCTTGTCATACCTATCACGAGATCAGAATGTTCGTCGATTCATGCGAACATATCCGGGACGTACTTTTTCAATATTTTGCGGAATCCCGAATGGTTGACTTCGACGTACGACTCCAAAGAGCAAAAGGAGACGTAACAGTTAGTGATCCTACGCTTGAACAGGAGACGGACATCCCAGGCGTAGTTGGTCCTTGCAGTCCATACGCTATCTGTCGGGAGCGACGTGATACTTTCTCTCATGTCTATGAGTCTACCGGCTATGCGACCCATCGGCGACTTGCCGGCATTATTGCCATGCGGTTGAGAGGAAGACGAACGCGCCTCAACATCATGATTGTTGTCGGCCGAGGAGACACTCCAACGACGACCTGCGGCAGTATTCCACGTGCCTTGCAAGACGTCAATGCAAGCGCACCAAGTACCAACCCAGCGACGCACCTGAGCCACTGCGTGGACGAAAACTGACAGAACTAGACTTTCTCCGGCGTCGTTTCGGGAGGGAACCATCCTGGAAATGGACATGCTCGCCGTTCATCTGCTCCTCCTCCTCGTCTTCGTCGTCTTCGTCTACATAGTCGTCCATGTAGTGCTCCCAGCCTGCTGCGCCAGCTTCGTCCTGCTCGGCAACGAGATCCTCGAGGGTTTGTAGATCGTCAAAGAGCTCCTTTTCCTTTTGTTCGTAAAAGACGGTTATCTTGTGGAGCTCCTGGTTGAGAAGCGGTATGAAGGCGTTGTTAATGGAAGAAAAGTCGGGCAGCTCGACGAGTGCGGTCCGCTCGTTGACCTCAAGATCGACATTTGTGCGACTGAGACGGTGGTGCTCCTTTTCGAGCCGGTAAATGTCACGCTTGAGGATGTCGTAGCTAGGCCACGTGTAAGCAAAAAAGAGGTTGTGGGTGACGACGTACGCGATATACTCATCCCACCAATCTGCGACGGCATTGAATTTCAGAGCTGAACTGATCGATGTCAATACGACGTCGAAATGGTCATCCAGTGCTCTCACCTGAACTTCATGACCGAGGTGCAGAGAGAACGCAAGGTGCGGAGAGAAGGTCGGCGGAGGGAGGGCAGGAGAATCTGCTCGAATTGGTCGACGCGCTGGTCGTTCGTTCTGGTTGAACGCAGTATGATTGGATAATGTTCCGTTAATGGGTAGCCTTGGTCAAAGTGCCAGGGTGGGTACTTTCGGAGTCTACCGCGTTGCTTACACTTTGCCTCAGCCCCAATTTCGAGCTCGCCATCACCACCCCGTTCGCTTTCCCCCCCGTCGCCAGGGCCGGCTTGTATCTGTGTGCTTGGACAGCCGGTGTGAACAACCAACCTGGAACGAAAACAGGGTCAGTAGCAATGCTAACAGGTGGGGTGCATGCAAAAACGCGTTCGCGCTCGAATGGACTCGATGGATATGACGGGCCAGATACGCCTCATACGATGGGGGTTGGCGACCAGCACGAGCATTCAATGGATACAAGTCGGCCGCTCGCGCTTGCACTCGAATGGACACGATAGAGACGGGTAGTAAGCGTTCACACTCATGGCGTGGTTGAACGCCGAGGCAAGCGCTCGAATGGATGCGATATGGTTTGGAAGCAGGCAGAACAGACCCCAGTTGTGAGAGCGACCACTTGAATGCGAGCAAGAGGCCGATGGCGAGCAAGTGTTGGTGCTGGAATATACGAGATAGATATGAGTGGCGAGCGATCAATCGGTCACGCTTGACTCGGAACGGACGCGATGAGGATGGTAGGCAGCGAGCATGGGGACTCGAGCAAACACAAGGAGGCCTGGGGACGACAAGCTCGAACGGATATGGCAGTGAACGCTTGGGCCTGAGCTGCACAATATTAGTATTAGTAAGCATTCATATTCCAAGTCCTTGCACTGAAATCGACGAGAATACATATGGTATTCCATTAGGTGCACAGAACGTAAATACAATCTAAACCTATCTGACAAAATGTACTAGAATGAACTTTGAAAATAATGACATTGTTTCACAAGGTTTATAAGCCCTTGTGATAAACCGCCATCTTATCAAGATTACATGTAAAAGTATCGTTTGGTCACTGTATTGAGAAGGTCTATAACTTAGGTCATGTTCAAGCACGAATTCCCGTGACATTATACATATACCAAGTCAAAAAGTTCTAATAACGCTAGGGTGTTTGTCATGATGTAAATAATATGCTTGAAAGACAGTACAGACAGTGCAAAAGATAGACAGGGACACTGAGAGATGGGAACAATAAATATGCCAGGAAGAACGACATGCAAATTCTACTCTAATGGGTCATCCGCGTTGAACTCGCGTGGAAGGAGTGATGGACATCCACGCCGCCAAGTAACATCCCCAAACTGACGGAACCGAACAGCCGACAGCAAACACGAAACGTCATTAATTGAGACGTAGCAAGGGTATAGGTACGCGTGGCAAAAGAACAGAGGAAGAGGTGCTAGGTGGTTGTGGTGCAAGGTATAGGTCACGTTGGAGGGCTTTGAGTTCGAGCATATCTCTGACACCCGCATTCAGATCATCAAGGACGGCCAATGACCGGAGCAGGACGCACCCATAAGTCAGTCGAAGCGCGACCGGAGCGGGACTCCGATCCCAATCGTCAGCTTCGTGTATCTCCTCGGTACCGTCTGCACAAAAGGCGACGTGTTTCTTCAGGAGTTATTTTCGTCAGTGCATGGGTGCGAAGCGAACGCGACGATTACACACCGGCTATCAAAGAATGAAGTCGACACAGCGTCAGCACAGTTCGATCACAAAAGTGTACAACGTACTTTCTGTCAATGGCGACGTCAGCGTGTACAAAGATATAACACTCGGAAAGCACGCACGATGGCATCGACACGGAAGTTGCGTATGCAGGCCCGAGCGTCGTCGTCTATTTCGGGTGTATCGTCCCCCGATTTCTTCCCGTTCTTCTTCTTCTCGAGCAAGATCTGATAGCGCCCACCGCATTCCCGACTACTCCCACAGATGGATCAATGCTTTAGCCAGACGACAACACATCGCGCTCACCAGTCGATCGAGCCCTCGGTGAGCCAACCACACTCAGTGGGATCGGGACATTCCACCCTGTTCGAAGTGCCGCACAGCTGACACCTATGTACCTTGCACGAGCGCTGTTTCTGTTGGAACACGACGCGCATGATCAACTTGGTCCCGGCGTCGATGCATGGCCATCGAGAGGGTTCGCCCGTCACTTGGACGACCTGTTCGCCCTTGTCAATCGACAGGTCGTACAGCCCCGCATCGAGGTACCGTCTCTGAACCTGTGCATCCCGCGCCTTGCACCTCAGCACGACCTTGAGCATCGCTTGGAGTTGCTACGTCAGGACTGTCATCAGCCACACGCCCCCCTTGTGCACCACAAGCTAAACACGCTCACCTCGAACGACGTGCAACATTGCATTAATATCGGGTGTTGTCGGCCAGTGGCATCGACGAGCGTCACGAAGCGAAGGACCTGCATGGCTGTTGGACTGCTCTCGAGCGTCCGCCCTCCCAGGTTGGCGACGTGCGATTGAACGAGCCGGTCGAGCTTGTTCATGAACTGCACCGTATTCTTGTTGGGAGACCGTCTCGTGCAGCCAGCCACCGCTGGGCGCTTTTCCCGTTTGCGCTACAAAAAAAAGGCAAAAAAGCAAGACATGAGTCAGCTGAGGTTGGACGTCGAGCTAACAAAACGACAAACAGGCAAGTATCTGAAACACCGACGCGCGGTCGCGAGTTCGGTGGTGTGCCCGTGACCAGTGGTCGTCGAGGTAGAAGTACCGAGGGCGAGGGTATGATGGCCCGAATTTAAACATGAGCTTAAACCTTGTGTCGGATCTGACTCCCGGATCTCTGCAAGCGGGTATTTTTTGCGGACTGCGATGACCCTAGAGAGGCCGGTTGATAGGGATTGGAGGTATTCCATGAGGGGAAAGTCGGGTGTAGGTGGTTACAGGAAAAGTGGAGTGGTCAGGCTAGTTTGAAAAGAAAGCGAAAAGGACCATGAGGTACACAGCAGCCGCGCTAGATTTGCTGTGGACGCATTGGTCGTAGAAAATGGAACATCTCGGAGAAACTGTTAAGAAGATGGCGTGCGAAGCCAAACAAAGTGGCACGAGCAAAGTCGGCCGATACAACGAGTACTCCGAATGAGCCGATGATAGCTGAGCGTCCACGGGTACCGATGTATGTAACCAGTTATGTAGTATAAATAACCTGTACGGTATAAGAGTCCATGTGGGAGGAAACAGAAGTAATAACCAAAACACGAGCGAGTCGAAGGGGCGACAACACGAGAGTACACCTTGAACACAATGACATCGGTATGCACAGTATAAACGAATGAATGATAGTCAGGGGCTAGCCCTGTGGCTGACATTTGAGGTAGTGAATAGTAGCTGCCGTCGCTGGGTAGTAGTTTTAAGGAAAGTGCGATAAAAGAGAATGCGATGATGGTGTGATGACATGCGTGGTTACAATATTCGTCGAATGTACGGATGCAGCAATGCGAGACAGAGGGGGGTCTACCCACGGAGAAAAGAGTCAGCACGACCGGAAACGAAACAGAGAATGGCACGCACACCGCAAATGGAGAACGTCCAGGTCTATGTTGGTATCGTACTGTTTCCTTTAACGACATAGTGCCATACAGGATAGAATATAAAGAGACACAACAAAGCGACGATGACGAGGACCAATACGCCAACATTTACGAACCCTCGTATCGCGAACCCGGATGATGCGTCGAGCGGGTTGTCGATGGATGGATCGTGCAAGGCGTCGTCGTCTTCGGGAGTGTCTATGTGAAGACTTGGGTCGAAGGGGAATGGAACGAACTTGTGCGAGGTATGGGCGCCAGACGGGTATTTAGAGTCGTAGGACACGGTGAATACGGACTCCCCCGAGTTGGAGAGGACGGATTGGCGGTTGAAACCTGGAGGGGATAGTACACGCTGTTCACCCTCAGCAGCTAGACGGTATAGGATCATGGAGGCGCGATTGGAGGTGAGGGAGGCGCGGTGGGAAGTGAGGGCTTGGGATTCCTCGGAAGCGACGCGGTTGAAGATCATGTTTTGTCTCGACTGGGCACGAGAGCCCATGAACAACGAGGGAGGGCCAGACGAGTGAATGGATGCGTTGGGGTTAAGTGGGGAGGAGACGAAATTTGGGCTAACTGTCAGGGATCGCGGAGTTCTCGGTTGCCCGTCCAAAAGAAGGGGGGCGTCAAGGCTAGCAGAGCTGGGTGTCCTTGGGGAGTGCGACTGACGTACGTCAGGGTCGCTTACTGTGCGCTCCAAGGGGTCTGGAGCTGGTGGCGAAGGCTGTATGGATGGTGTGGCCATTTGGCAACACGGTGGAGGGGAAAGAGGAATGCGAGCGCTGGGAGTGCCTTTGACTCCCAGCTGATATCTAGACAGGGAACGATCGGACTCGTGCTACCAAGTTTTCTTTTGGACGGCTAGCAGTCACCACCCCTTGATTATGTAATCGGACGTTCTCATCACCTACACGGCCGCAGTCGAGTGTGGGGGTGAATTACGGGGTCATTGTCGCTGCCGATGATGGGGGTAAAGATGCTTACGATGTGAAGTGTAGAGGCAGAAGTTGGGCGAAGTTCGAAGAGGCCTTAATTCGCGACTCGAGATTTCGGAATGAATGAAGCGGTGCTGTTATCAATGGTCCATATGGTGTCCACGCCGTCACGATGCCCACCTGACAAGCTTGGTCTCATGTGATGCAGCAAGGAACAGATCGGAATGCTCGGATGCCCACACCGTTCAACGCACATCACTGAGTGAACACGGGTGCGGTGACCCCATCTCGGTCCGATACGATGCAGCATCATAACGCCGTTCCAGATGAAGAGGGCGGTCCTAGTACTCAAGTCTCGTTGCTCGCAACTTTTCATCCTCTGTTCGAGGATGACTCGCATTACATGATCTGGCAGCGCTTGCATGATGGCATGGCATGGTGGCAGCGGGGGAACGATCCCCGTACGGAATGATCGTTATTGCTATCCTATGACAATAGGTAAATCTGGATCTACATCATCACAACCTGTGCTCAGTGCGGGGCAGATCGGGGCCGGGAAAACACATCGAGGAAGGTAAAACACGGATTAACGGAGATGATAGGGAAGCGAGCGGCACGGTGCCAGTGCGACCATTCTGCCCGTACTCATGATCAAGAACAGTTGCAATATTTTTATAGGTTCAGAAGCAAAGGCATGGATCAGATACCATATTTGCTTCTAGTTCTATCAGTACATATTCCAAGTAGATGGACCCAATCCAGTGGTCTTCAACAAGTGCTAGCGCTTGTCCTAAGAGATCGATAGTCGGGCTATCACTGGTCAGCGCGCCTGCGAACTCCATCCTGCGGTACACGCCCATGGGATACTCTGCGACCCCGAACATCCACGCCACGTCACCGCAGAGCGTGTGAAGCGCCGAGTACTCACGATGGGGAGATGAAGCATAGTTGGTGTGGAGAAAATCACGCACTTGGGGGTTTCCTGATCCACTCTGAGCGATTCCTCGGCTAGGTGCACGTCATACGTGTGTAGTCACCCTATGGAACGATATCATTGAAGACGCGTTAGAAGATAGTGATGGGTGGGCCCTCGACAGGCTTAAGCCACAGGACACGATATTCATGAGACGGTGGATTCTGTTTCCATGTTATGTATGATCCTCGATGATATCGTTGTCAGTGAAACTCGAGAGAAACACGCGAAAGTTGCAACGGTGTCATTAACAGCTGCAAAGAACGCGCTGCAGACCACCACCCTCACTCTCGCTCTTCCCAATGGCAGCGGCTTGTGCCGCATGCACGACTGTAGAGCCACTGTAATCCTTTCACTGTGATAATGCAACGATTGTCGTCACAGTACATTGCCCGTTCGGTACGTCAGTGTAATCCGTCGCCAAAAACAGCACGAGAACGCACAGCAGCCCAGGCAGAGCGATGATCTGATGGATGCCCTTCCAGCATAGCCTTGGCAACAGGCACCTTTCAACGGTGATCCAGCTGAATCGTCGAATGGCGGTAGGGTCGGTCCGCCGCTGCTTTTCACTGACGAACGGTCAACATGTAGGATGGATCAAACAGACGACGAAACCACTGACTTACAGACGAGATTGAAGTTGGCCAAGTATAGGCCAGCTACCAGCATGAGCGCCGCATCGTCCCTCGCCGAAGCGATATAGCGTCGAAGTTGACCTTGACCACCGCCGGGGGGATGTGAAGCATTACAAATGGCCGAGCAGGCGAGCACAGACGATGGGCGGCGGACGGTGAGTGAGAGCTTCAAGACCCTGGGGCACTGCAACCTCGAGAGCCATGCATCGTTGGTACACGATGAAACGCCATGCTTGATGGGAAAGGATTCTCGGGAAGTGGTGGTAGAGGGATGCATCCGCGACCAGATGGACGTTCTGAGGCTGGTGCTGCTTACATTACATCATGCTCTTAGTAAGGCTCTTAGACTCTAACGCCTGACATGGCGCTGCCACTGGTGCGTCAGCGTGACTGCTTTCCCCTCTGTCTCCTGGATCGCGATAAATGCCATCGAATAAGAGCTCCATTCACGCACAAAACTGCAAGGTGTAGTGGGCATCGACTCGGGTCAACTTCGAGGAAGCTACAAACGTAGCACAGTTCCCTTTACACGTATTTTCTTCGGACAATCCATTCACTCTTTTTCCGACGATATAGTCCGTATAAGCATCCTTACTCGACCCCGTGGTATCTCTCAACGCTGACAGCGTTCGTCCGAGACTCTCGGTCTCGCACCCTGCCACGGTAGTCCTCCGCCAACCACTCCGTCTTCTCCCCGTGCATGCAGACGAGACGGGCAACTAACTGGTCCGAAGATTCTAATTCAGAATGGGAACTTTAACCTTTATCTGGTGTGTGGACGTTGCAAATGGTACGCCGTACCTAGACAGATCCCGTTTAATAACGGCGTATAATCAACCACCGAATCTCAATATCGGCAGGGGCTGGCTTTTACTGTTCTATTGCAATGATGTGAGATGGAACGGCTCTGCGGTAGTATCGTGTAGATCTCGATGTATCGTGAGTGGCCACCTGGTACCAACATGTGATCATTTAGTACGTTCTGATCATACACGATATTTATTTTGCTTAGACGTTGGATCAACTACGAATGCGGCCGCATCTCGACTACATAAGAAGACTCGCGCACGCTTTGTCCTCCATAGCTTCCTTCTCGTTCGCCAGGTAAGTAATCTCTCACCCACTCCTTTCTTTGTGTGTCCACGGCACCTTATTTTCCAACGTTTCCAGACCTTCTATGGGATGTGGGGTAGCGTCGCCTACATGAGCAAGCGAAAACCACATTGATAGTCCCCGATAAAGTGACAGGTCAGTCATCGAGTTACTTATTACTGCTTTGGCTGTGATCTCCACTACAGAATAGACACCTGCGCCCTTCTGGCTCATCAAGGTAGGTCGGTTGACACTCCAATACTGTATCGTTTTTGCCCCTTTAACCCGCTTCTGAGCGTATGCCTCCCATGTCTCCGGGCCCCACCAAGCATCGCTGAAGCCACTGTCATTTCCCGCGAGACAGGTACATCCCCCTCCAGCTTTGGGTACTGGATCGCACTGCCAAGATAGATTGCCTCAAGAAACAGGATCCGCCTTCGCTGTACGTCTCCGCTTCGTTCGTCACGTTGACCGGTCGGTCGAAGCCACCCCGTACGTTAACCGAAACCTAGATCTGCCACGTACGCAAGAGCAGTCAGCGTCGCCATACATGGCACCGGGTTCGATGGGACGGGGATACACAGCGCACGTGGTTACATTCTAGAAAAGTTTCTTCAAACGGTGTCTAACAGGCGTACGGACAGGTGGGGCGGAGATGAAGATGGCCGCACGAGATTCACGAGAGAAGTTGTCGACGCCGCCGTGAACGCTCGCAAGTGAAGCTACCGGCAAAGCGCAGACGGCAGGCATGGACTCTGCTTCAATAGCAGAACCGAGGTTATCGATGCCAGTTGACCGAGTGGCCGATGCGGGCTCGTGCAAGCTTAACTCCACTCCCCGTGTTCCGTCGACGTCCCACCTGGCACATTCAACACGTGTTAAAACCCCTGCGCGGCCACAAGTTCTCCAAGCGAAGCAAAAGAACCCCCCGAACACAAGCGGCATCATCAACCTATTATGTGTCAACTCGAGCGCCATCTGCAATATACCAGAGAGCATCACACTGAGACATGTATTTGTAGACGTGGATCCGCCGGATGCAGAATGGTTCTTGCACGTACGTGGCAGTTGAAGGCTAACTCCATTGCCATCGGGATGACTCGGAGAAAAAACAGGGATGGAGCCAGCTGGACGTTTGGAACAGCTCGCGCCTATGGTCTCCGAAAGGGGATGGATATAATGGATCGTTTTCAATCACCGTCCCTTCACTATCGCCTGGGCAACGGCCGGTTCTTCATTTGGCCATGGCTTGCTGCAAGAGGGAGCTGAAGCTGAAGACTCACCGGTCGTTCCGTACACACAACAATCTGGCTGGGCCAACCTATCATTCCCCGACATTTTCGTCCCGAAAGGGTATGAGCGAGCTGCATTCGGTCGGGACTCAATCATTAAAGCACAATATCAGTACCCCGAGCAAGGAACCGACTGGAGAAATAAAGGATATCTGGACGAGACATCACAAACCGAGGTGCGAATATATAGAGAATTGGAATGCAACCCTTACTCACAGGATTCGTCTGGAAATTAGGACCATTGAATTGAGACCTGGAGTGACTACATGAAACTGGACTGCTGGTGGCTGAGGCGAGATGACGAAAAGACACGTAGCGAGAGTCGGACCGAGGAAGGCAAGAACGTACGTACCATTCACATCTTGTGACTTTCGACCGCATTAGGCTCAAGGAACGTGCGAACAGGGTCGCCGCGGAACAGAAGAATGGATACTTGTCCGCGATATACGGACTCTATATACGCACCCTCCTCGGATGATACACAACACACAGTTAGGCTATGCACGGTAGCAGAACTTACCAAAGAATCTCATGCAGAGAAAGTAAAATGCATACTTCTCGGGGATAGGGCAATCGAGTCACTAGAGCATGGCTCTTTGAAGGGCGTGCACTGGAACTGTCAACAACCGATGCATCGTGACAGCGGGGAGCGACGTACGATGTTCCAAATAGGGGTTCCTCGGTCCAGCCAGCACACCGTCATATAGTCACGCCGGGTCAGGACCCAACACAGCTTGGAGGCATGACTCGTGACGAAGTGCAAGCTAAACAAAGCGCAGGGTCAGGCACCCCCAAACAACGAATCATTCAGTGGGCAAAGTTGAGGTCGGCGGCTTACGAGACATGGGGAAGGGCGCGAGTGCCCGCCAACTTGAGGGTATTGTTGGAAACCGCTGTAGAGGCAGTACTAGAACACAGTGCACAAACCACTGCGCGTAGAACAGGTTGTGTGTTGAGATGAGCCGCAGTGGTGGAGAACCTGAACCTTGTTTGTCTCGAATGCGCCACAGCCAAGCTGCGAAAAAAGTCGGAGAGTGCCAGATATGACAAATAACCCAATTGTTACTACTAGGAGCCCAACTGGCGTACCGTCCGCCCGCGCGTTCACTCATTGACAAGCAGTTCTGGAGCGGGAGGGGATTATATCGGGAGTGTGCCGGTGCACGTTCGTGCCGCAGAACGTGCGAGCGGCCCATTAGAGGAAAGTGAGGCCGGCACCCGGCACGCTGTCCAAGGCTGGACACTGGACACCTGCCACGTTCGTCTGGTTTCATCCCTCTCGGGCAATGACTAACGGAGGGGGTCCAAACATTAGATATTTGTTGAACTGAGTTTTGATTGCTTCGAATAGCCAAGTCGCTGTAAAGGTAGAGTCGGGAAGATGAGTCGTTATCTCTGACTAGCCGAAATCAGTTTCACAGGCTCAGAAACGTGCACAAATTACTTTTTCGTCTATGGCAGCCCGTCGTTTGGTTCGGTTCCCGTGTGCTCTTAAAACGCGAGACGCCTTGTCGACAGCTTATCACGTCGCCGCCACTTCCCCCGCGATGATCACCTTCCTCGCTAACATGTCGCGGCTGGCGTCCTCGACGACCTTCTGGGCTTCATTCGTTGTCTTGGTCGTTTCTTACCTGGTCCTCGTTCCCTACAGCACGACCATCAAGCAACGATCATGGATCCTCACAACCCTCAGTAGCGCCGCCATGTCCCTCCTCAGTCTCCCTCTACTCCTGCAATACGCAGCCGGAAGGGGGCAACTGAAGTATCTCGCCATCCCCCCCGTTGTCGCCGACGGTATTGGGAGGTTTTTCCAGGCCTACCTCATTGTGTTGGTACAATCAGCTGTGCTTTCTTTTGCTTCCGTGTGACCAACCTGCCCTAGTGACCTGACAATGGGAATGCTGTTCTATCGCAGCAAGGTCAACCTCCTCACCGGTTGGATCCATCACTCTGTCTATGTTTTCATCGTCGAGTATGCTATTCAAGGTCATTGGAGTCATATTTTCGGTTTATTCGCAGTCATGGAGGTGAGTGCCGCATATGTAGTGTTCCCAGACTTTTTTTTTCTGACGCTTGCCAGATCCCGACCTTTGTTCTCGCGCTGGGAAGCCTTGTGCCACGTCTTCGTTCTGACGCCTTCTTTGCCGTCTGCTTCTTTTTGACGCGTATCGCCCTCCATATTGCTCTTTCCGTCTCCCTCGTCATCCAGCGGCATGAAGTCACCAACGGGTCCTTTGGCCCCGCAATCATAACGGCGTGCATATTCCCGCTCCACGCCTACTGGTTCTCGGGGTGTCTCAAGGGCTTTTACAAGCGCGCGAAGGTTGTGGAAGCATCCGCTCCTGCTGCCAAAGCCTCCGTCAACACCATTTCGTCTCCAGGTATGTTGTTTCACATCCCTTTCCTTGATAGCGTTGTGATCGTCGTGCCATAGAACGTCCGATCACGCCGAGTATATCTGGGCCCGTCTCGCTATATGCGTCTCGTGCATCCCTAGCGCGGCGTCGTACCGCTCTCCGCATGGCGGTGAGAGCACGGTGGGACCAATTTAAGCTCTGGAGAGCGAGTGGTCGGTTGAGTGAGATGCAGCGTCGGGTCCGGGCGGCCCTCCCAGGTAGGGAACGCGTCTACCAATACGTCGGCTTAGAGGGACAAGGGTACGAGATCACCGTACCCCCAGAGCAGGATCTAGAACACGTCACCGAAGACATATCCGTGTCGACTCTTTCATGACCCAACTTTCTTGTTCGGTCCCACGGCTGTCGTTTCTCATCACGGCCCTCATGCGCCCGTTGGGACGTTGACGCTTCATACAATTTTTTCCCATAAAGCCTTTCTTTTGTTAACGATCACGAGAGTTCTAGCGTATCGTATATACCCCATCTTCACCTCTCCCACCCACCGGTTCCTGCACTCATGGCAAACCCGCATCTACCTTATCTGTGTATGCCTTATTTTCTGTGATGTGGTGAGTTGAGAGAGACGTTCACTCCTGGGTTGTACTGTAGTAATGAATGGAACGTGCTCGAGAAGGGGACATCTCTTAGATTGGGGGAAGGGGCTGTGCCTATAACCCCAACGTAATTTTGGACCCCCGATTTTTGGTGTATAAATTATAGCTTTACATATCTACCTATGGGATGCCGTTGATAACGAACTTTTGATACCCGTTACCATATTACCGTATGTAATCATTTACGTTTGCCTTCCGCGGTGATAAGGACACTAAGTACCTGGCGTCGCGCGAGTCGGTTTTCGAGCAGTGAGCGTTGAACACCTTCGAGGATAGAGTTTAGTGCAAAGGAGTCGCACACTGCCCCGCCGCAGTGTAGTGTGTAACTGACAAAAACATGATCGAATAAACTCTCAAATTCTCGAACCGCCCGAAGATTCATAGTTTGATACGACCCGTTATTAAATAAATGGAGTTCTTCGGAATGGAAGCGGTCCCGACTTCCAAACGCGTCAAGATTCGCTGGACTATACGGACAAAAATTTATTTGTCACGTAAATGCGCCGATTCGCGGACCGTCGACCAGTGCATACGCAGGGTCGAGTGCTCCCGCCCCGTGCCGCTCAGTCTCCGTAAGTATCGTGCATTGTTGCCAGACAGGCGGAAACGGCATGTCAACGGTGGAAGGGAGTGGCGCATGTCTCAACGAATCTGACGAGGGAGCCGAAGAAGCCCAGTGGTGCCCAGTCCTGCATGGTGAGTGAATCGGGGGGTTCCCCGGATCGGGAACGAAGAAGCAAGAAACGTAGCAACGTCAAGTACCTTCCTAATCCACTTCTTATTCCAGTCCGGAGAGTCTGATGGGCGCAGACGGGCGAACACGGACCCGTCTTGGGGTAGGCGCAAGTTGTAAAAGACCACGAGGTCGTATTTCCATGTAGCAGGCCCTCATACCACCGCGCGCAAACGGGCAGATACGGACCCATCCCGGGGTGGGCGCAGGCTACCTTCCGCCAAATGCTCTCTCGACACGGAAAATCACACTCAGCGGTGTTTGAACACAACACGTTCATGTTCTTGGTTCTATATGTGAGAACAGAAGTCACCAATATATCATGCATAATCTACAAACGACTGTAGCTTCTTGGCAATTCGGGGTGGAAACTTGAACGCGACGAGCTTGTCTCCAAACGTCCGCGCGATATCGGCAACACCCGATTTCAACGCTGAGTAAAGAACGGTGGATCAGTGATGCGAGAGGGTACGTGGCAGAAGGGAGCTTACCATCCGCAACGACACCAATTGCTTCCATCGCCATCGCCACCTCCACCCGGATGCGTTCCTTCTCCCTGAGTACCTTCACGTCCCCTTGGTCGATTTCATCAGGCGTGGGAGGCACGTAAAGTCTGGTCATTTCAGCATGATACTCCTCTAGAGCGGTCAAAAACGACAAGAACGCCTCGATGATGCGTGGAATGTCTCGTTGGACCACGCCATAGCGATCCTCGGCCAGCGAAGCGCAGACGAGACCAGCGAGCACTAAAGTCGCTTAGTATCAGCGACGCGCTCGTGTGGCGTTTCTTGATAAACTCACCTTCGACGATCAGCGCATCGAGATCTCGGTTGGGAAGATACTTTTCGGTGAGTTTGTTGATACGATCTCTACTCCACCATGCATCCCATTGTGCAACCACTTCTCGACTCCGCGGTGGCGCATACTTGACGACCAAGCTTTGACATTGGGCTTTTACTCGCGAGACGTATGCCCCAATCATGTTTGGTTGGGCAGCTGAGGCAGGAGCAGATGGCGGGGGTGGAGGAGGCGCAGCAGCAGGTGGCGAGGATGTCGAACGGAATAGTTCAGGGATGGATGCTTCCCCAACACCCTTGCTCGTCTCGGACACAACTGCGTCGGTGGCCTTGGAAAGCTCTGAATCGGACGCAAATGAATCGAGCACCTTCGATATGGGAGAACTCTGTGCTGCCTTAAAGATCGCCTTTCGCAGCAGCGGCGTCGAAGGTGGTTGTGTAGTCTTAGTAGGGGCGGCGGGTGCAGGCACGCTAGAAGGCGCGGGACCACCCTTGCGTAAGAACGTCTGATAGTCGTTTCCTAAACGTAAAAGAGATTCGCGCGCCAAGGTACTCCAGAGACTTGGACTGAATTTTTGATCGGAGAACAAAGCTGTTCGACGGGAAGCACTGATAGGACGGGTATCCAATGCAACGTCGCGCAACTCGGCATAGGCAAAGTGGAGGTAAAGGGGATTGGTGGACGTGATGCCTGAGACGAGGGTGACGTTGGGGTCCGCGGTGTTGGAGGCGACCTTGGTGGGCTGGCGCAGATTTTAACGCATGGAAGAACATAAGAAGTGGTGGCATACCTGGGGAATGTAAACATCAAACAGGGATTCCGCGAATTCCCAGTTGGCAAGCATGGACAGTCCGAGCATGAATGCCTGCGACTCAAGGGTCAGGTGCCGGAGCGGCAAGGTCACCGTCCAAGGACCCCTGATAAAGTGACCGACGAAAAGTTTGAGAAGGGAACGGACGAGGGGGACCCTGAGGAGCAATGGCAAGAGGACCAGCCGCGCCAACCCAAAAGCAATGTTGTAAACTGCAAACGATGATAACGCAAAGAGCGTGATGGTGAGCAGAAGCACGGCGAGGTTTCTCGGTATAAAAGGCTGCGCATTTCGCGTCACCAAGCATGAAGGTTCCACAAAAAAGAGGACCTACTGCGCTCGAGGATGGTGGCAGTTTCGCCCAACGAAAGGCGAAGCGGTCGCGCATTATATCCCGGAGCGTGAAACTGATCGACAACCATATCTGTGCCAATACGAGGAAGATGAGCCGACCGTTGAGATAATAGGGGTGTTTTCTGTAGAATATAATTACATGCTATGGCGCTTGAACGTTGCAGCGCATCACGCACCTGGATTTTATAAAAACGCTCAAGCGTATCTCTTCGCTTTTAGACCACATACGCATAAATTCGAGCGATAAGAGCAAGAGTGAGGATGTGATGTAAACTGCCATCCATCGACGCGTCGTCGGCTTTGCGAGGGCGGCTGCCAGCGTTCTCGAAGGTGAAGAGACAGGATCGGATGTGGCTAAACAAAGCAGTTAACAAATGCGTCAACCACCTCAATGACACACGTACGCGCCAGAAACACTTTTCGCACCACTACAATGGGCAGCACACCGACGAGCCACGTTAGAAACGCATTGACCCATGTGCTGGGTCGAAACAGTGGTAAGAGAAAGCTCGCATCGTCTCCGCCAGCCAAAAATACGGAAGAGGCGATAGAAAAGGCGGCAGAGTAGGCGAATACGTTGTAGAGCAGTCGATGGCTTAGCACGGACTTCGCCAAAGGCTCGAACGTTTGTGCTGCGAGTGGCATATTGGTGGAAGGGCGCGGCGCAAACATGTTACTGGTAGCCGTCCTCGTCGACGCGTTCAAGGTCGTAGACATGTCTTGACGAAACACCAATGTAATGGATGTTTCTCAAAAGCGGAAGACAGAACACTTTTGACTTGACTCGGGAAATGCCGATGTTGGTCTGTTCGATCAATGTTCAAAGATCATGCACAAGCATGATGTGTATTCAGCCTCTCTCGACTCCTAGCTAGCGACAATTATGGCTCCGTACCCTGTTCCGACCAGCCCGTATCAATTATGAATCCTTTGTGGGGGAGGCGTCGGCACTATGTATAGCAATTTTCAACTCCCTCCATACGCGAAATTTGGTTTTTGCTGTGTCTTCAAGCGCGGACCATAGCAAGTCATTGTGACATCAGTGGTTTATGCGGTTTCCTAACTGAATTGTGCTGACACTCCAACGTCCGCGCTCCCTTGGCCGGTGTGTAGTCTCACGTCCGCTTCCGACCATGTACTGACAAATACAAATGAAGCACATTGCCTCCCGTGCTGACGGTATTGGGGAAGTAGGCCGGTATGCGCAAAGCAAATAGTCACTGGCCCTCGAATCTTGACTTGTTTCTCAAAAGCATAAATGCAAGGTCAAATTCTGGTGCATCGAAGGAGGGTACAACACCATCGCAGAAGGACTCGCTAAACGTAACGCAAGGGCTGGCATGAGTCCTGGACACGAGGGCATCGAATGGTGTTGTAAACATCGACCGCAAGATGCGTCAGTCCCTCCTTGACAGCTTTTTATGCGCATTTACCCTACTCTTTCTTTGGCTGGTCTGTGTTGGTTCGCTGAACGTGTATGTGCAAGCGCGGTCTGCGCCTGCTCATTTCACCATTAATTGAGTCAGTTCTTCGGATGTTTCTTCGCATAACGCTTTGTTGGTTCAAACGCACTTATGGTGGTAGTCGACGGTGACCCATACCATGACAATCCTCTCACTGTAAATATTCTTGTCATCCAATATTGATTTCCGTGAATTGCTAGAGTGAAATGATACAAATCGCTTTACAAGGAAAAGGCTGAACCAACAGAAACTCATACGGACGGGCTGTGAATACTGTCAAGCGATGAAGAAACATCGGGTGCGTTGAAATTGCGTGCTTATCATTTCCTGATCAAACCAACCAACCTCACACAGAATTTACAGCCATTCTTCCCAGAGCTTCCCAAACCTGTTCCGTAGCGCCATTGCTCGCCGCTGAATCTGTGATCACGGTCGATGCGATTCCCTGCGTCACCATCGCACGCGCAGGCGAGTCGCCGCAGTTGCCCCGTGCAGATGCGACGGTACTGGTAGAAGGCGCCCTAGAACGTGAGGCGAGGATGCTACAAGGCGCCGACGGAAGAGAGTGGGGGCCCAACGCTGAATCCTTGGTGGCGACCTTTGGGTCTTCGTTCTCCTTCTCATCCTCGTGCTTCCCGTGCGTGTACCCCCTACTGATTTGGACGACTTGTGCTTGGCATGCAACGTGCTGCGGCGACGCGGACACCGAAGGTCGGGATGATTGATCTCCTTTCGAGACCTTGGTTGCTTTCGCCTTGCGCCGCGTGAAGCGATATCGTGGCCGATCTATCGTTACGAAGGCCATGTCAGAGGGACGAGGATATCTCTCTGATTGGGATCGCCCCAGCGCGGATTTCGTCTTTGCTGACTGGCCCAAATTCGAGAGTCGCTGGGAATGTGAACGGAGGATGCGTGGTGCAGACCAAGTGGAGGAATCGGGCTTCCGATGGGGCGGAGTAGATGCAAAGGGTAAGCGAATCGTCATCTCCCTGGGCGTGCCTGAGTCTCTTCCCGTATTAGATTCTCCTAACGGTCTCGGGGTATTCCCTGACGAGCGGAGGGAAGAGAAGGCCTTTGAGCAAAGGAAGGACGACTTCGAGTCCCTTGAGTGCGAGGCGGCCTTCTTTCCCGAATCAACTGAAAGCGTTCGTTTGAGAGCGATTTCTTTGATACGAGCGCTCCTACGCTGTGGGGGTGCTTGCGACTCTTCCTCCGGCGTCTTGGTGGCGCAGTCTAGGTTTGTCGTGATCATGACTGCTCCGTCGTCACGTTCGAAAATGTTCTCTAAGGCCGTGTCGTCGTCTCTGGTCAGCAAAGGGGACCCAGAGACATCCATGTTCTCTATGAGCCTAGATTCCCTCCTAGCCTCCTGGACAGTATTGGTTCCTTCCTCGAAATCCGGATTGACACTCCCCGACGATATCCGCTGTCTCTTGGATGGGCGTGCTTCATCGTCCCCGGACTCTTCCTCTTTCGATTCTCCACCTTCACTTTCCTCTCGTAAGATGTCGAGGGGAGGTAAAGCGTTGTTTCGTCCGCGCACGTGAAAGCCAGTCTTGGTTCGACCTGCGAGGGGGCTAGATCCCATGAGAGAGTCCTCGATCAAGACGCTCGAGTCGTCGGACCGGTCTTCGGCACCGTCCACCTCCATCTCCCAAGGCATCTTTTCGCACGGTCTCCATGTCGACTCCCGCGTCCGCACGGCCTTGGGTGCAGGCGGCACTCCAGAGCGTGCGCCTAAACCCAAACCCGACCTGGAAACACGGTTCTTGCCCACGATAGCTCGAATTCCGACCAGTTCCTCGATGCGCCTCTTCAACTCCGCCTCGCTCATTCTCGACAACCCGTCGTTGTCTTCATCGCGTCCTCCGCTGCTGTCTCGGGCATCATTCCAAAAATCGTCCTCGGGGCCGATCCGCATCCGACTAGGGAGACGCGCGTTGAGCGCTCGGACGACCCCCTCAAGCTGCGGACGGGACATCGTCAAGAGATCCTCGTGGCAGCAGAATGGCACAGAGGGAAGTGCGGTGAGGACAATGCTGTCCGTGGAGACCGAGTATGTCTGGAGAACGACGGCAGGTAGCGATGGAGTACTAGGCGTCGACGGGGTCGAGGATGACAGGGACGCTCGTGAGCGGGTGCGCTTGTTTCGATGGCTGACCGCCGTGGGTGTGTGAAGACGTGTTGGTGTTCTGAAGAGACCTGTGAGCGCTTGCATGGGCGTGGTGCGTCGAGGGGTAACGAATTTGTTGGCGGTATTGGTGGACGACATTCCCAAGCGGTGCGGAAAAGATGTCGCTAGAGGGAAGCTCAAAAGAGTGGGGCGACAGGTCGTCTTAAAAGTACAGAGTGGCTGACACCCAATCTTGTCAGCCGCCACTGCAAGAAGATCATTGACCAGATCAACCTACTGTCTAGAACAGGCGCCGACGGATAGGTCGCTCAATGACCACTGATAGATTGTGAGATAGAAGGTGAATAAATCAACATCGGTATACGAGACTACAATCCTAAACACGCACACCTGACGACATGCAAAACCGCGCCCTAAGCTGCTCGCTCAGATGCACCGCGTTGGCCTGGCCAAAATTCCTTGGACGTGCAAAAGCGCCTCCCGTAGAAATGGCCCAGGGTGGTCCTCCTTGCGCGGTCGCTCGACAGGAACTCGGGATAGTATGCGCATAAATAGAGTTCCAGTGAGAACGATGCGACATACCAGTTCAGCCACGTCCCGAGCGAGATATCAATTGTGGCGCAGCAGGAAGGGGAACTTTGGCAACCTGTTGAGCGGCTCGGACACATCGACCACTTCGGACGAGACGCCAGGCATGGCACAAAAAGCGCGTAAGTTGGCCAGGAAAGTATTTAGGATTAACTTGACGTTGACGTGGCATCGTCTGGTAAGACCAAGTCCGGGCTGCAGGAGATGTTGTGCCCCTGTGACTACAAGAAGTTCGTGACCTACTCCTTGTGAGAGTCTCCAACCAGGACGACTAGACACCCGAAGCTTCCAGGTTTCTGGCAGAACATATATATTTCAAGCAGCTCGGAGGTGGGGAATGTGATGCGTCTGGAACTGTGGAAGAAGCCTCGCGTGGGTCTAAGAGGCAGCGTTGGTGACCGAAACAGAGAATCATGATAAGCACGCGCGCTAGGACTGGGTCCGTCGACGACGACGATGCAGTCTCTAACGTTGGATATTTTGCTTCGACATCTTGCCGCGGACGTCTCCCTCGCTACCATCTCCGCGCCAGGACTTGTCACGCTGAATCTCACCGACCCTATCGTCGATGCAGGGCTCGTTCCTGCGCTGACAGGTTTCTTTGCAGACCTTTTTGCCACGGTTCATTTTTCTTCGAATGTTGAGGTGGATCCCATTCCAGGTCCGATCGGTTGAGCTACGAAAAAGTTGATAGAGTGGACCCAAGGATCACCAGGTGTCGTTGAGAGTCGTTGAGCTTATGTAATACTACTACTGAAAGGATCTTTACTACATGTTACGAGCTCTTCAGTCATTCGTAGCCTATGGTCGCAACAAAACATACATATAACAGAGGATGATACGGTCGTTCGATGCTACATTGATATCCGAGGACCTTCGAGTTCTGGCTCCAGTCTCACTACGACATAGATATCCGCAGTCCCAGATCAAATCGCCTTGCGCGCCAGAACCATCGCAACTGGCCACTCCACCACCACCTCCTCTGGTATCCCACACCCCCTCAACCTCGACCCATCCCTCAACGCCTTCCAAAACCGCACCTCGAGCGGCCCGTCTGGGTGAGCGGCGTCCTCCGGGTGTTGTTCCTTGAACGTGTGCAGGGCGCTCCACGTACGAAGGTACTCGAGGAGGTCGTCCCACGACATGGTCTTTCGCATGACGATCGGGCGGGGCGAGGGGAGGTCGGGGTAGTATGAACCTGAAGTGGACGGTGAGATGGGAGCGACGCGACACGTCAGATCAGTTTATGTACGTCCTAAGTGGAAAACGGAGCAGGGACTAAAATCACCTGTGAAATAAACTCTCTCGAGCAGTTCGAATGCCCCGGGGACGACGTCCTTTCCTTCCGGAATAGCTGCAAGATGGTTCACAAGCACCCCACGCCCGGGCTGTTGCCAATACGGACCAAGTGAGGTCTCTGGATCCGTACCTTGATCGTAGGCGACGATGAGCGGGGTCAACGTGGGGAATCGAGGGATGCGGAATTCGGAGTAGATCTGTAACGTCAGAGATCAAGGTCACGGTCAGTAAGGCGATCATGATGCAAGGAACAAGAAACACTGACCCAGAAAGCAGCTGTTGCACCCTTGCGCATGACCCGCGCAAGCTCGGGCCACACCTTGGACCAATCGAACCAGTGTGCGGCTTGAGCTGCAGGATCGACGTCAGAGAAAACCAGAAGAGGGGGGGAAGAGATTCAGACGTACCAGAGATGACTAGATCCGTACTCCCATCTAGTAAGAAACCCAGGTTCTCCGCAGAGCCTTGTACAAAGTCGACTATCGGCCCCGGTTCATCTTTACCGGTGTTCTCGAGCATCTCGCGTGCAGACCGAATCATGTTCTCGCTCGGATCGGCCCCAGTGACGTGTGTAAATGGTTTCAGTTCGACAGTGGCTTGACCTGAGCGTTGATCAATCAATGCTGGTTTGTTTCTCTGCCTTTGCAATCTGGGCCCTTACCGGTACCACAACCAAGATCGACGGCCCGATCAAACTTGGCATCGGGAGACCGTCTGTGCATGTCGAATATAAGATCGTACAACTCTCGTGGGTAAGTCGGTCGAGAGGCGGCATACACCGTCGTGTCGAAGCTGGTCTTGCTAAAGGTCGCCATGGATGAGAACAGAGTAGAGTAGTGGCATTAAACGCAAAACGAGTTCCCTTTGAAGTCTTCGGGTCCCATCGGAAGGAAACCGGGCCGACAATTACGGCCGACAAGCCCGACGATCTGAGCCATCAGCAAAGCGTCCGGTGTGAAAGGACCCTCGGAATCGTGTGCATCACTTGACAAATCCGAATGACGCACATGGTTCCCAGAGTTTTAGATGCCACAGCGAAAGGCGCCTTCGAGGTAGATACAAGCAAGAAAGGTCACCTACGACACCACCCCTTACGCCCTCCTCGCTATTATCAACGCTAACGGCCACTCGACCTCGACCTCTTCCTCCGGCCTCACCGCCACCCCATCTTGTGCCTCCGCACTCCTCATCAACGCCCTCCAAAATCGCATCCCAAGATCCCCCTCGAGGCGCACTGCATCCTCGGGGTTCTGCTCGAGAAACGTGTGCAACGCGCTGGCGGTGCGAAAGTATGCGTAGAGATCGTGCCACGACATTCGCTTGCGCATCAGGATGGGTTGGGGCGAGGGCAGGTGTGGGTAGTACGCGCCTAGAGAAAGCGGGAAGGGGGGAGAGAACAAGGTCCGAATGGAGCAATAGAGATCAGCGGCATGGTCGTGTGGACGGGTGGGACATACTACCTGTGAAGTAAGAGCGCACAAAGTCCTTAAATGCACCTGGGGCGACGTCGCGGGCATCTGGAATGGCGACGAGATGTTGCTCGAGAATCGATCGTCCAGGCTGCTGCCAATACGGCCCAATGGACGTCTTCCGATCGCTCCCTTGGAAGAAATGAGTCAGGAGGGGCGTCAGGGTGGGGTACTTGGGGAATCGGAGCTCGGAGTAGTTCTGACGGGGGTCCGAGACGAGGTCATCAGAGCCTGGGTGCGGGTTGGGGGAGGGAGGTGTAGTAAACGTACCCAGATCGCAAATGTCCCATCTTTGCGTAACACCCTCGCAGCCTCTGGCCACATCCGGGACCAATCGAACCAATGGCCCGACTGAGCTGCATAGCACACGGTGCACGGCAGGGAATTCAAAACATCGGCGTTAGTCCAACATCGACCATCCAGAAGAGTGAATCCACAAAGCGACCAAAATACGTACCAGCAATCATCAAATCCAAACTCCCATCCTCCAAGAACGCCAACTTCTCCGCGGGAGACTGTACGTACGTGATCCGACCAGCGTCGTCGGGACCGTGCTCACGCACTCCTGTGGTCACATCTGTTGCTGCATCTGAATCAGAGTCGGACGATTCAGAGGCGAGAGCGCGACGGGCGGTGTCGACCATGCCCGCGCTGGGATCGACGCCTACGATCTTCTTGAAAGGCGTGAGCTCGACGGTCGCTTGGCCTGCGTACGGGGGCGGACGCCCAGCGAGTCAGTTCGTTGTCCACACGCCGAGTGCGGGGAAGAACGAGAAGAAAGCCACGCACCTGTCCCACATCCGAGATCGGCGGCCACGTCCCAGCGGCCCCCACCTGCGCCAGCACCGTGAAAATGAAAGATGTGGTCAAAGAGGGCACGAGGATAGGTCGGTCGGGATGCAGCGTAGGAGATGGCGTTGAACGTCGCCTTGCCAAACGTTGCCATTGTTATTGTTCGTCAAATGGTAAAGCTTAGTCTAGAGGTAGAAGTACGTGGTATACTGATGCTCAGTTTATCAACTTCGCGGTCGGCCGTAATCGGGATTGGTAACGTACAGCACCCACGAGCAACTACTCGAATAGATTGTGGTAAAATGACACCCCGAGATGGGATCAATTCATGGTCCGGCCAACCCGCGCCTCACGTCTTAGCTCCGGTCTAACCCCATACAAGAGGCGGACATCCTAGTCCGCTGCGAGCTCAAGTTTTACCTTGGCGATAGCTGCGGCAGGGTTCAAGCCCTTGGGGCATGTACGCGAGCCTAACGAAATCCATCAGATCAGTCATGGATCGCGAGGCAACGCAACACGACGCACAGTTGAAGATGGTGTGACATCTGTACATGCTCATCTCGTTCTGGAGTACTTCCTTTCTCTGGGCTCCATAAGCGTCCTATCTTGTCGTGTCAGTCACGCAAGACACCCTCACCACATGGCACATACCCTCGAATCGGCAATCCAGCGATATGCCTGCATCAACGTCGCAGGACCGAGATACTCGTCCTGGTTCCACCAATACGACGGACAGCTGGTCGAACAACAGGCACAAAGGATACACTCGTAGAGACCATCGAGCTTCTTGCGGTCCTCAGGCGACTGCAAAAATTCGCCCTTTTCTGGCGGGTTGTCGTTTTGGAGATAAGGTTTAATGGATTTGTACTGTTTGTAGAAGAGCGTGAGGTCGGGAACGAGGTCCTTGACGATGTACACTGACGAGAAGACAGTGAAGTAGTTGGAAAGGTAAGGTAAGGATACGGACTATGAGGAAGAGGGTAAATCTTGGTGTCTTCGCTCGCATTCCTATCAATACGGCAGAGACATGCGAGGGTGTTTTGGCCGTCAATGTTCATGGCACACGAGCCGCAGATACCCTCTCTGCAGGAGCGCCGGAAAGTGAGGGTGGGGTCGACTTCATTCTTGATCTTGATGAGCGCGTCGAGCACCTGCGCATACGGAAGCGAACATGTCAGAGCGTGAAAGCAACAAGACGAGCGGATACGTGCCATAGGACCAGTCTGGTTAAGGTCGGTCGTGTAAGATTGGAGAGTGGGTTTCGTGTCTGGCTCATCTGGATTCTGGGCGACATTCGCGTGAAAGCCAGTGTAGGTGTTGAAGAAGAGAACTGACCCAACGGTAAATCTTGAACTCCTTCATGAGCGTTGGTTTCTCGGTCGGTACTGCCTGTGACTTGGAAGCGGAGGTGGCGAACGCGCGCAACGAGGCGCGAACTGGCGCTGAGCGGATTATTGAGTGCATGACGGGTTAACGTTGGAACGTTGGAGGACAAGTTGTCGCATGAATTCGGACACTGTGGCCGTGTCCGGAAATTACCGTAGCCAATCACAGTCAAGATAATTACTCGCTTAGGTACGCTACGCTATGATCGGTTGGTTGATTCTGTAACCAACTATAACTGAGATGGTCACAAACTACATTCTGGTTACAAGTTGGTGCCTTCCAGGGCTGTCTCGACTCCTGATGACCACCTGTAGAAACTCAAAGGGAGGTAGTACGGGATTGAACGCCTAGAGGCACCCTCGAACCGTTCCTGGCAGTAACTTGGCACATGCAGAGACTGTTTGAAAATTTGGTCTTCTCTCACGGGTGGGTATTTGGACGTACGGGTTGAAACTTGGCGGTGGGTATGGTTGTTCAAACCTCAAAGTTCTGACGTTGCCACCCAGAGCTGACAAGTACCAACAGCCTGGACCCTAAAGTACATGACCAAAGGACGTTTTATTAAATGGGCCGCACGAAGGATAACCTAGACGTCAATGCTGACTTCTACGACGACGACATCGCACAAACGTAGGTTTTTGACTAACCAGGAAGGCCTTTTCCTTGCCATAGGCTCTTCGAGTGCTTTAGAATCTAGCCGTGGTTGTCGACAAGGCTCACCACACGTCCCATATGCTTGGCAATAGATAAAACACGGTGTCATATCCCAGAGACAGGTCGATGAAGGTAACGTTGGCCGAATTGACTCAAGAGGGGGTAACACTGACAGCGTGGAATTAAGTGTATTACGTTGTCTAATGTCTATCAACCCATCATCAATGACTGATGGATTGCCTCATGTTCTTTAAACTAGGAAACTCTTGCAGAGTAACTTACATGTAAGTATCTGAGTTCTGCACCTCTGTCCTATCATGAACAAATCGTCTATGACAGAACCTGGTTGACTTATCTTCAAATTGTTGTGCGTTCTTTTGCAAGGCGGGAATTCGAGGCCACCCTCAAAACACGATTACATGATTGCGTTGATAGGGCGGGGGAGAAAGACTGGCTGAACAAAAAGAGGTGGTTATCCTGATCCAACTTAAGCCTATCCATTCTTATGCTATGAAACTCTACATCTCATCGTAAAAGCGCTTTAGTGCCTGAATGAAATCACACATTCTGTGGGCAATACGTACATTTTTGCCCACAGATTTGAAAGCCGGCATTGCAACAGCCATGACATGGAACCATTGACTCCCCTCCCATACACCTGCTTGGACCACATGGCTCGCTCTGAAAGTTCTGATACTGCACCGGTTCGTGCACAACCAAAATCAGATAATCTTTCCTACACCAGAATCATGCCTGTCTTTCGCGGGCGTCTACACCGTAGTTGCTGTTCCTCGCTTCGTGTGTTCTATTCACTCTAAATTGGTCCAGTGTAAAAACGGACTTACCCATCCCATAGCGGTCACGTCGAGTCCTGCGCCCAGGAGCATGTCAGTCCCAATGAGGTAGCTGTCAATCTCCCCGGATCTACAACTTGGCCACTCTTCGGTTCCACCAAACACAATGCGCGAGCGACCAATGGATAGGTATGGGTTTAGCGCTCACATATGTCCTTTCTTGTAAGGTGGAGGCCTGTGTAATGTCGCCCCCTCTACAGGACTGGGGTAAATTCAACGTCACTCGTCAGTGACCTGGTAAGTCCTCCCTCCTGCTACCTTTAGCAGGGCCTTTGTTGTGCACCTGGCCGCTTTTTCCCACGACATACGTACTAACTTGCGCCCACAGACGGAGTTCTTTGAAGTTTGATGCCAGTTCATGAAATGAGCCGACCTCGTCCTCTCGCATCACACGCTCCTCGATTTAGCAGGCATCTGACTAAGTTTTGCTGTAAGACACCTCACATCCACAGAATATTTTGGACCCGAACGAGCATCGAAGCGTTCTGGAATTGATATTCGGCCCAAGTGCGGACACGAAATACTGGTGGGACGTAAATACCTGATTGCATCTGTGGAGCTCGAGACGTATAAAAGGGCATCATCGACCTCACCCAGCCGCAGCGTCCTGCTCTACGATCAAACACATTCTCTTTACCATGTTCGCACGCCTTACCACATTTCTCGCCACTGTGGTCATCATGACTGGCACTGTCACCGCCACCAAGTATGCCCAACTCACGGAGGTGTGCTGCCAGAACGCCCAGCTTGTACGTCGTCATGTTGTATGAATACCCTTGGACCATGTTGATCTGCATGTGATCAGACCCCAAGAGGTTGGTCGGGAAGCCCCTGCACGCTCGCCGAGGATCAGGACGAACCGTGTCCCTACAGGTTGAAGTGCAACTATTTCGTGCGTAGTCAGACCTATCTGCTGGCACTCGTGTAATGACTCGGAGATCCTCTTCTGACTTATGTGACGTGTACAGGATGGCTACACCGCAGCAGTGTGCACTCAACCCGAAGGTGCTGTCACCGCCACTAACTATGCCCAATGCAAGGAGGTGTGCTGCCAGAAAGCCCAGCTTGTACGTCGTCATGTTGTATGAGTACCCTTGGACCATGTTGATCTGCATGTGATCAGACCCCAAGAGGTTGGTCGGGATATCCCTGCAAGCTCGCCAAGGATTGTCATCAGGACGAGTGTCCCTACAAGTTCTGCTGCAACATTTTCGTGCGTAGCCAAACCTATCTGCTGGCACTCATATAATGACTCGGAGATGTTCTTCTGACTTGCGTGACGTGTACAGGACGGCGAAGCCGCAGGAGTGTGCTCTCAACCCGAAGGCCACAAGATGGGTGAGGGGGACCAGCCTGAGGTCGTAGTTTTTAGTTGGGAGATGTGACCTTGTCGAAAGTCGAACCCATTTTAGCTTGATGTCGGTTGTACTTTTACGTTGCAGTGGAATTTGTGAAAAGTGTACTTGTGTTCGCAACTGGGACTCGGAGAGTACGGGTGTCTTCAAGGACGCCAGAAGCCGAGGACAATGCTCAGCTCTTGAACGGAAGCGTATTGTGATTTCGTCCTGTTGGTTCGCTCTGGGATGCACCCTCTGCAATCCACGATGTTCTTGCGTCCAACGCCGCACGCCACGGGAAAAAACGAGTTCGCTCGCAATTAGAGCATGTAGTGTACTGGCAGATCTCAGCTAGATGGGATGATTCAGATCCAGAGTCGGACATCTTAGGCTTTCGGGGTCAATATTATAGGTAGATTGCAACGCAATCCCGCTGGGATTGCCATTCGCTTCTAAGCGGTGGGCTAGCACGGGTGATGAGGAATGAACATTCCGGCTCGAATGGACATGGTTCAAGAAAACCAAAGGTCGCAGGGCAAAGAGAGACGTACGTCGTCAATGCTTCTCTTGAGATTAGCCTTACACCTCCACTGCGTCGGAACGAACAAAATGATATGGAGTCTGCACCGCGTCATGCAAGAAGATCCGCTTCACTGCTTTGCCTTGGGAATCACTATCGAGGACACGGACATGAGAATCTGGTGCAGCAATCACCCATTCCTTCATCACAAAAATTGCAGAAACATAATATGTGCAAACACGATGTGTCACAAGCAACTTACCATGATAAGATAATGTTTTCATTCGACACAAACACGACCAGAGACATTAGATCTATATATGCTAATGTAATGTCTGTAGTACTCACCACTCGCGCTACAGAGTAACCACATGATGACAGTCTATGCTCAGTACACACCATCTCCATACTCTTTACCTTTGCCTCCAAGTCGGACGTCCACAAGTTCACACTTAGCTAACATGTGGTCCCTCTCCCATTTTCACTGTTGCTGGCACCCATAGCTAGTAGCGTATGCTTGCTTGTGTCTGATAGACACTTTCAAGGCCAATGGGGTCCCCACTGGTGTCTGTGCCTCTATGCATGTTGACTGGCCCAAGTGTAAGGATGCGGCATGGGCGGTTGTTGGTTGTGAGGATGCTCACAGGAGGAGAGTCAGGAACTTGAGGCTCGAGCAACAGAGGGAGTGGGCATGACAAGGTATCAGTCAGATGGCTGTGTCATTGTGCCGTCAGCATTGGCAAAGGCAGCAACGAGGTATTGACAGATTAGCAATCCGAAAGGAATCAGATGGCCTGTGCACAATTTTCATGCGGAGTTTGAATTTCTTGCTCTGAAATGACAGATCATCAAAGTCTTATCTTATCCCTTAACATCCTCTGGTACAACATCCTCCCCAAAGCCCTGTTTGGACGTGCCATATCACTCCATGCTGATTGAGGTCACTGTGGCCCTTCGTCCGCAGGGGGGACTCCGAGGCTTCAATCTGATTTTCGGCAGCGAAGACGTCTTCAGTCTGGTCATACCCACGGCCCTGCAAAAGGGTATTGGCACCATCAGTTGTGACCACCGGCTGGAAAATGTGAAATCTCGAGCTGGATGATGATGCATGTTTGGTTTCATGTTATTTTAGGCGCATATACTCACCCTTTTGGTCATGTAGCATGTTGAGCAGCTCTTAACTTTCCTATGCCATGCTCTCAGCAGCCTGCTTGGACATCAAGTGGCAAAGTTGCCAACTTGTCAGGCTCTCCCAATACAATAATGTTCTTCGGATGCCTTTGTTGACATTCGTGCCATATTGGAACTGCTCCCATCCACCCCCACCTCCCGACCGTGTCTTCTTGAGCCCGAATGCTCACTTCCCATCCATCCACGTCTATTCGAGCATGATTGCTTGTCTTCCACCTCCAACACATTGATTTGAGCCCGAACACTTGTTGTCCACCTCCCCCATGTCTATCCAAGCGCAATCGCTCGTCTCCTGCCTCCATCATCTCAATTTGAGCACGAACGTTCACTCATGTCCATTCGAGCGCAATCACTCGTCTCCTACTTCAAACATGTCATTTTGAGCCTGAATGCTCGTTGTCCACCTCCACCATGTCTATTCAAGTGTAATCACTCGTTTTCCATCTCCACCATCTTGAATGCTCGTTTCCCATCTCAACCATGTTTATTTGAGCTTGGTTGCTTGTCTCCTGCCTCCACCGTCTCAAATTGAGCCCGAACGCTCACTTCCTGCCTCCACCATGTTTATTCGAGTGCAGTCACCCATCTCCCACCTCCAACATGTCAATTCGAACACAGTCATTTGTCATCCACCTCCACCACGTTGATTTGAGCCTGAACACTCACTTTCCACCTCCACTGTGTCGACTCGAGCTCAGTCGCTTGTCCCCCGCCTCCGTCGTCTCAATTCAAGTGCAATCGCTCTTCTACCCTCCACCGTGTCATCTGAGTGCAAACGCTCGTGTCCCACCCAAACCAAGTCCTTTTGAGCGCGACCTGTCGTCTCCCACCCACACCGCGGCATTTTGCTTGTGTCCCACTTTCACCGTGTCCTCTCAAGCCCGATCGGTCGTCTCCCACCCCTACCGTGTCAATTCGAGCGCAACTACTTGTCTGCCACCTCCACCGTGTCCTCTCGGGCCCGATTGCTCGCCTCCCACTCCCACCGTGTCAATTCAGGTGCAACTGCTCGTCTCCCACCCCAACCGTGTCTCTTCAAGCCCGACTGCTCGTCTCCCACCTCAACCGTGTCTAGGCAAGAGCACGGGTAACCCGCGGGTATCCGGAGCCGTACCCGTACCCAACCCGCCAAAAAACCTGTACCCGCCATGCGGGTATGGGTTTTCCAACGGGTACACCACTGGAGACCCATACTCGTACCCGCACGGGTTTTCCAACGGGTACGCCACTGGAGACCCGTACTCGTACCCGCACGGGTTTACCCACGGGTATGAGCAGATGGGGAGCACTTGCCAGCGAGCGCGCATACACTTGCAGATGGTGATTCTGCATGTGTACACGCGCTTGCGCGCATGTGCAAGGGAATCAGGGGAGGTCACCTTTGTCGTCAGGGAGAGGGCAAGGGCGAGGTCGTTGTCGAGAGGGTGAGGGTGAGGGCGATGGCACGTCATTATCGTTGTCGTTGTCACCCTCGTTGTAGTGTCGTTGATCTCGCATTGTCGTCAGGGCGAGGGTGAGGGCATATCGTCATAGTCGTCGTCGAGAGGGAGAGGGAGAGGGCTCGTCGTCCAGAAAGAGGGTGAGGGCGAGGGTGATGGCGATGGCACGTCGTTGTCGTCGTGTCATTGATCTTGCGTCGTCGTCAGGGCAAGGGCGAGGGCATGTCGTCGTAGTCGTCGTCGAGAGGGTGAGGGTGAGGGCTCGTCGTCCAGAGAGAGGGTGAGGGCGAGGGTGAGGGCGATGGCGCGTCGTTGTCACCCTTGTCATCGTGTCGTTGATCTCGCGTCGTCGTCGGGGCGAGGGCGAGGGCATGTCGTTGTAGTCGTCATCGAGAGGGAGAGGGAGAGGGAGACGGCGTGTCGTCGTCAGGAAGGGGGTGATGACGAGGGTGAGGGTGATGGCGATGGCACGTCGCCGTCGTTGTCGAGAGGGTGAGGGTGAGGGGGCGTCGTTGTCAGGGAGAGGGCAAGGGCGGGTGCGCGTAGTCGTTTTCGCGGTATCGTCAGCGAGAGGGCAAGGACGATGGTGATGGCGAGGACACGTCGCCGTTGGAGAGAGGGTGAGGGTGAGGGCCAGGGCGAGAGTGATGGCGAGGACACGTCGTTGTTGGAGAGGGTGAAGGCCAGGGCCAGGGTGAAGGCGAGGGTGAGGGCCAGGGCGTGTTGTCGTCGTCAGGGTGAGGGTGAGGGTGAGGGTGAGGGCACGTCGTCGTCAAGAGGGTGAGGGTGAGGGCGCATCGTCGTCGTTGGAGAGGGTGCCGCGACTTACCATAAAGGGATGCGCTCGAAGGCTACGGGTCCGCTCACGGGTGCGGGTATGATAGGCACGGGTAAAAACAAGCAATTTAGCTACCCGTACCCGTACCCGCGCTTTACCCGTACCCGCACCCGCGCGGGTTACCCAAACCCGTGCTCTTGCCTACACCCAAGTGACGAACAGGAGCCATAGTCGTTTGCCTCAGTGCTTTCACTGCTGACTGCGCATCGGAAGACATGATCTCATGAACATGAACGGGGTAGCGAACACGACAGGCACTAGTGGCAACGTTAAGAAATGGTGGTGCAGATCGAGGTAGTTAAGGGGGTCTGGATAGGTATTCATTGAGATAAATCAGGTTGCCATCCTAGAAGTTATTAGTGGGAGGGTTATCACAACCACACCCCCCTCGAAGACATACATATGACAATTGTCATCAGCAAAACACAAAAATGGGTATAGAGTTCCTCAACAACTTGCGCGTCGACGAGCGGGCCAGTCGCATGCCCAATCTTGATGCCGTTGTTGACACGTGGACGAGGAGATAATGTCACGGTCAAAAGGAAATGCCCATCAGGAGACTAAGAGCAGCAAAACGTGTTCGGTGCATTGTTGCTGCATACCTTGTTAAGCGTGTGTCGGCCAAAAACGTCGACCTTTTCGGTGAGGTTACCAAACCCGGCGAGGAAGAGAAGATGACTCTGGGGGTCGAACGAGATGGTATTGTGTGGTGCTGAACCAAAGTCGTGAAGGATGCGGACACACTGATCAAAGGCCATCGTTTTAGCAGACATGTCTGGCAAGAAGACTTGATATGGGAACGGGAAGGAAATAATGGCCAACTTACAACCGTACACTGCTCCAAACTCTTTGCTATTGGGAATCCAAGTAATGTCGTAGAAGGGTCACTGGCGACGTGGCAGCCGAAATTGCCAGTTATACTAACAAGGTACATGGTCATCTCCCCGTAGTAGCTCACGTTGAAATTGTCTGGGTGACAACCAGGGCTTGAGTTCCGAGCTCATTCCACTTGATCTGGGCATGATCGGCTGTGAAAACGGTCTTTAAACATGTCAGAACACTGGAAAGGGTGAGAAGACCATAAATCTCGATGCTGGGCACGTATGAGATATAGCGAGATGAGAGATTTTACTCGAAATGATGCGACGGTGGCGGAGGGTGAAGGGCGATGCTCGAGATAACATGAGGGGTCAGGAGACGAGCGGGTGGACACAAAAATGACACGGAGGGACAGACGAAAGGGCATATGTGTCGGCGTGCACACGGGCGATGACGGATGTGGGCAAATGTGCTCAAAAGGACACGACGGGGGTGAGGAAAATGACACGGAGAGGCGGGAGATGCATCGATGAGCCATTGCGCTTGAAGTGACACAATGGGAGCAGAGGGCGAGTGGTTGTGCCTGAAATGATACAAGAGGATCAGGGAACAAGTAGTGGTTGTGCCCGATACGATATGGCCACAGTGGAAGACGAGCAATCGTGGGGGACTGGAATGCGTGAGAGTGCGTGACAGACTGCACTAACCTGCGTCACTGGATACCCAGGTACCCAAGTGTTACCTTTTCTTTCCGCCATTGTCGTTGGGTAGCATAATAATAAATACTCGAGCAACCACCGACCAACGAGATTGCTGAGGTACCAGTGGTGATGGTGACGAGTGTTGATTACATAAACCGTGTGGTTATGGGTCGGCCGGAATCCGCCAGCGTGGGACTTCGGGGGGCTCAAGGTCGTATCCATGTCGTGCCACTGAAGAATTGCTGGCTAGTCATGTAGGTCCATAGTTGTACTCGTTTCCATGGATTCATTTGGCCCAAGTCTGGGACCACGAGCCTGGGCCACAGCACATAGCCATTACCCGAACACCGTGAGGTCGCACTCAACCATTCTCACATTTGAGACGCAGATGGAATTACGGTAAGGAGCACTCAACACCAGGACAAGTGATATTTTACAAGTGACATGCTTTCCTCCAGGCAATCACATCTCACTCTTATTGATGGGTCTGGCGTGGGGAGGCCCATCGCGTGCGGTGCGGGATCTGGTCGCCACTTGCACAACATGACAATTCACACCATCTCCTTGAACGCCTCGGACTCTGGTCATCTTGCTCCGTGATCGCAATATTTTTCCAGAGCTTTTCGTTGCCCTCCGGACAGCGCTGGAAGTGCAGGCTACCTGCGAATTCCTGACTTTGAGTGCGATAGGCATGGTGGCTTGGGTAAGGTTCTGTTGCATATGTCTCGAGACGGTCGATGGTACCACCTTCGGCGAACGAAAAAAAACATTTGGGCCGGACATCCAGGTAGGGTTGAAGAACATGCTTCGGTGGGATTCGGTCAATCCGGGCTAGGTATGACTTTGTCAGCTCTCGGTCCTTTCAAATGAATGGAATAAGTACTACTTGCTGCGCGGGTAAACGATCAGGTACATCGTCATACCCGTATTTGGATGTGAGGGGAGTGCCAGCGGGTGGGATGGTATCTGAGGTGGTCGTACAAGTTATGACAGCGGAGTGTGCCATCGAGTGGCATGGTACAGGTTCGTGTAATCCCCATTCGAGCGTGGGGCTCGTCCCATATCTTATACTCATCAGAACACGGTGAATAGTCTTGGAATACGTAGGGTTGTCCAGTGGAGGATGCCCAGGCAGAAGACGATGCAGCAGATCTTGAAGGTACGTCAAGGAGGTAAGAGGAGGTACCAGGTTTGTTGTTGTCCACTGCTGTCAGGACGTCACCTTTTTATACCTCGAGCCCAGGTCTTTATGTGGGACGTGTCCCGCACCATTTAATTATCCATCCACCCTTGTGTTCCACATTAAAGCGAATACATGGATCACTCCAAACGGGCAATCGCACACGCTTGTGGTCTATCATCGACATATTGACATCTGCACTATGTTATTATGCTTGAGTCCTTTTTTATCATTCTGTCTGGTTACGTTGTACGTGATGGTCAATTGCAGTCAATGCGTGCCTTCTTTCCGGTCTTCTTCTGGTCGACAGTACAACTCAAGCGACGAGGAGTATATTAGTCCTCCTAGTCTATTCACGCTGAGTGTACATATGTGTATCGTTATAACATCATTCGGTCACACGTAGGACGTCATTCCACAAACTGTCGTGCCTGGGAAGGATACACCCATTGTAGTCCCCTAGCAGCGAAAATAGAAACCACCAAGCCGACCGCCGATAGAATGAGACATCAACCTTGAATCACATAAATAGCACATATTCCAAAGCACTACTCAGGCCCGGAAACAAGATATTCGAATGGATAATTATGGTCCTTGCACACCCACTGGCACAGGAGAGAGTGTTGTCCTATCTCAAGCCAAACCCTGCCTGCCGCTACTCTCCGCCCTATCTACCACAACTATACCTTCGCCATCATCCGTCCCCCTACTCCCGCTGGGTTGCGCAAATGCTATTGTCCCAATCGTTGTGGATACGCCCACGCCGTGACCTGCTCCACTCGACAAACCAAACCCGGTGTCGATGTCACGTTGCAAACGACCTTGAGAGTCGAGCATGTATAATTCCCGTACGTTCAAGACGAAACGTGGGGTCAGGGTATATAGCGGAATGGTGGAGATAATGTAGAGCAATTGCGCAGACCATCCTACGACAGTGGCTTGGACACTGAAGCCACCCAATAGGCTGGCGAGAGTATTAATAACACACCTGATTGGTATGTTATGAACTGCGATGCGAGTAGGAAAGACAGGGTTAACGTACACAAGAAAGTACAAAAGACCGTCTCTGACGAGGAGACTGACATATCTGTTGAACTCCCATTTCCGCGTCGCTCGGTACATCTGAAATGCACCTCTCAGAAATTGGGCCACCACTAAGATGAACAACGTAATGCTGAGAATAAACTGGGAGATCGTGACCGTAGTGAACCACATCTGAGTGATGAATGTGATACTGCAAGCCGATATATCAAGTATTGGTGGCACAATGGACACTATGACAGAGTATCATAAGGGAGGGCATGGATCTGTCAACTCCGTTTGATGCTTACCATGCACATAGTTTGACCTGACGTAAAGGCTGCGGTTGATAATAAATAGGATTACCTCTGTGACATACATCACAAGGAGAGGATGCAGAATGACTCTTGACCGATTGAACAATGCATACACGCGGAGGATCGTCGCCACTGCAACCGTGTCACAAGATTTCTATAAGGCATGGACAATAATTGCGCTTACTTTCAGCACCAACCCAAAAAATTGCGTTGGCCCAGTTTTCTAAAATGAAAATCATATAGCCTTCAAAGTATCCAGAGTTGGTTTGAGTTCTGGAGCGGTAATTCAGAAATGCTCACAACTGTCAGATTGGATCAGCTTGTAGATTCTCGACTTTGAGTCAGGTCACTGACATCTAGTATGATTCGAGGTTGCAGTGTTCCGATGAGCATTGTAAGAAGTAGAGCAAGAATGTCGTACCTTCGTCGGGCCTGGTATGAAAGAGCTCCCAACTTTACATGTGTCATCAGTTAACCACTATAATTTCAAAGACTGGGGACGTACAAAGTGATTGCATGCTTGTGAACGAACTCAATGTCAATCCTGGATGCACACCATGAGTATATTAACTTACAGGATGGAAAGCAAGCCAGCGTAACGGATCTAATGTCCATCCGCGTTTTGAATGTGCACTGAAGAACATTGAGATGACAGTAGACTCACAAGAAGAAACAGTGTGGAGACCCAAGTCCATGGTCTTTGCTGGAATAGTAGCCGCATAAACTGTGCTCCTTAGCAAAGACATTGGTTACCAACCCATATGTAAGTCACCTATGAAAATTGTCAGCTGGTGGGGCCTTTTCTACACGGAATGGTAGCACGCTACATACCTCTTTCGGAAACGTGAGGCCTATATGCGTAGTGGACACTCCAGCATGGCGGAGCGAAAAATAGAAATAGTTGACGTACAGTAATCATAGCTGATGGTAACCATGACCACAACTACAACGGTGAGAAGATCAGATTCCAATTGGCTACAGGTATAAATGACCAACGGGAGGTATAGTCATTTAACCGTTGTGATGCCAGCGCTGACTGGATATCAGACGACATGATCTTGTGGACGTGAAGGGGTATGGAAGAGTAGTAACTTAGTACAAGTGAACAGTGGGCACTGGGTGACGACAGCAAAAGAAAGGAGGGAAAGGGGTGTTATGGTGTACGATCAAAGGCTCCAGAATAAATGCTGCCCCGATGCATCAAGCAAACACACTGGGACACTGATCAAAAAACCATGAAGAAGGCCGGTGTATAGCCTTTTTTTTAAAAGAAATCCATTTATGTCCCGTTAGGGCACTCTACCATATGTAGTAGGACAGTACAGAAACAGGCACAATTGGCACCCGCGCTCCGCCGCATTCCCGACAGCTCAAACTTTGCCCTGGATACTGCAAGGCCCACTCAGTTGCGTCGGCATATGGCCATGATGTGGCGATCGTACGGGTTTGCCAAGCTTTAAGCTGTGCAATCAATCAATTTTGATGGATCAACAAAAGAATGAGGCTCGCTCATCGTTTGCTGATGCTCCGAGTTGAAACTCCAAGCTCACTATCGTGCTACCATATGATTCCTTGAAAGTGTTGGTTGTCGAGCGCCCCTGTAATATGCTAATATACTAAGGAGGGTTGAACGGAGTTGGGGGTAGAATCACTGGCTATGAGTTTTAGTTCAAATGAGCTAATAACTTTGGATCAGAATATGGCAATGGAGCTTGGGTTGAGTGCAGTTTGTAATGATATCAAACATCATGCCCATCAATGGACAAGTAGTACCAATACCACACAGGGCAGTGTGAATGTGATGAGAAATGGTCAGAATCCATTGATATCTATCACTGACCTTGAACAATAATAATATCATATTCTAACCATATGGTTGATCTCTGGCACTGATATCAGGTAGTACTGATATCTAGTTACTAATGACATTCATTTCCATCAGTTGAGTTTCAATGGTCGAGATTTCTAAACAGGGCACATTGTTCCCACAGAATACATCATAAAAACTTGAGATTTGATTGCCTTGTAGTAGTAATAATCTCAACATCCGTATAGGGTAGCTTATTGAGGCTAACTCCATATTTATGAGCACCTAGCTCATAGCCTCCTATACAGACCTAAAAAAAGGTTGTATTCTTTTTGTTCATCTAAACTTGAAATGCTTATCCCCATACAAACCTCGCCTTGGTGCAGCCATGTGTGAAAGGGCGCTATAGGTGCTTATCTGATATCTTCCCATGCATAACCAATGGCTAGGGAACTGCACGGGTATGGGACACCCGCCGCGGGTCACGGGTCAGGGTACCGTGCGGTACGGGTACGGGTACGGCATGTCGGCACCCATACCCTTACCCGTACCCTCGGCCGGGTATTTCCCGATATGGTGGGTCGCGGCAATCACTCGCTCCCCCGCCAACGCCCTTGCCCTCTCTCGTCCTCACCCTTGCCCTCGACACGACAACAACGACAACGATGACAACGACGTTGTCGCCCTCGCACAACAACGTCGTCGTTGTCGCCCTCGCACAACAACGTCGTCGTTGTCGCCCTCGCACAACAACGTCGTCGTTGTCGTTGTCGTAACCCTCGTGATCGCGCGCCATCGTCCTCCCTCACCCACCCTCGTCCTACACGTCCTCGCCCTTACTCTTGCCCTCGCGCGTCCAACAACACGACGACAACAACGACGACGCCATTGTCGTAACCCTCGTCATCGCGTGCCATCATCCTCCCTCACCCTCACCCTCGTCCTACACGTTCTCGCCCTTACCCTCGACACGATGACGACGACGACGCTGTTGCCCTCGTGCGACAATGTCGTCGTCGTCGTCACCCTCGTCCTTGCCCTTACCCTACCCTCACCCCCGCCCTCACCCTCATCCTCGAGCGTCCGACAACACGGCAACGACGATTGTTGCCCCCGCATGACAACTTTATTGTCATCGTCTCCCTTACCCTCGTCCTCGCACGTCCGACAACACAACAACGACGTTGTTGCCCCCGTGCGACAACGTCATCGTCACCGTCATCACTCTCGTCCTCGCGTGTCTGGCAAGTTGCAACACGGCAAAGATGACATGACGACGACGACGACGCTGCTGCTGCCCTCACGCAACAATGTCGTCGTCATCACCTCCGTCCTTGTGTACCCTCGCCCTCTCCCTCGCCGTTGTCGTCACCCTCGTCTTCGCGCGCCCTCACCCTCGTCCTCGCGCCCGATAACACGAGCCCTCACGCCTAACAACGCGACAACGATGGTGACGACGACGACCCTGTTTCCCTCGCGCGCAATGTCGTCGTCGTCACCCTCGTCCGCGCTCGCTCCCTGCTCATACCCCACGGGTATACCCGCTGTGGGTACGGGTACGGGTCTCTGAGGGCCGCACCCGTCCGCACCCGTCAGAAAACCCGTACCCGCCATACCGGGTATGGGTTTTCGCCGGGTGCGGGTACGGGTACAGCCCCAGATACCCGGGGGTACACCCGTGCCATTCCCTAGGTGTGAGGCCCTGCCTTACCCGCCAGGCATCTCATGCACATGCCTAGTGCTCCATCGTCTTGCACCATCACCACCACCATTCAACCGGACACTCCGAGTCCTCAGTTCTTGCCCCGACCATGTCGTGTTGACTTGTAGACAGCAATTTTGTATTATGTGACATAGTATACGAACAGATAAGCTTCTATCTATTTCTCTGAGACGGGAGGAGAGATAGGATGGTGTGGAGACTCCGCCTGAAACTGATGGGATGGCAGAATGGGCCGCCGGCCACCGGCTATGGTTCAAGACGTGGTCAGACCTGCAATCAGCACCGCAACTATCCCAACACTTACCAACATCATTTTGATCGTTGTATTG
>JBBPMO010000182.1:0-42692 GCA_038090315.1 Xanthoconium stramineum | reverse complement strand
CGAAGGCGACTGCGACTGCACCGGTGGGTGTCGAATCAGAATCCCGAACCTGCATCTCAAACGCCTCTGGTACTGAAGATGAAAACCGTCTGTAAACTGGCTCTGGAAGCGGCAGTATTGACGTCGGCGACGCCCCCCTCGACGGTTTCTCTCCAACATCCCCGTTCAGGAACCGGTACAACGGAGGCGGGATTGGAGAGGGTACCGGGATGTCGTTCGATGAGTAGTACGACGCGTGCGGCGACACCGTTAGCCCCGCAGCCTGCTCGGTTTGCACGACCAGCATCTTCGACGACGATACAACAGGAATCAACGGCGGTGTAGTACACTCCGCGTCGTCATCAAGAGAATGGTCAGTATACCCTATCGGAGGTTTCTCGTCGGTGTCCATCCGTATGGGTTCGTACACGTGGGTCAGGTGAAGCTCCGAGGCCAACCGGGCATGAGGTTCGCGAAACATGGGTGCTGTCTCGAGGTTAGACACCCGGGCGTTCTTGGACGTTTTGCGATGCCAAATGCATAATCGATCTTTCAGGTCGCCCACATCTCATGAATAATGTCCTTGTCGAGTGGTGCATACGCGGAGGAAGCAAACTTGTAGAGGAAGCGAGGACAAGACGTCAGACGCGTGCACAGCATGGGCTTTGGATGTGTCTGCAACCATCACCGAGAAGACGACTGTAGCCCAGAACGTGATATTGTTGAACAGTACTTCCACTTTGTACACGAACGAAGCCGTAGTCGAGAAGAAGTTGGCTGGAAGGTATGAGTAAATCACGACTCACAGGAGCATCACAAGCGAAGATCCGATGACGACAGTCCACGTAATGAATGTCCAGCTGGGTAAAAGAATTCCAGTCAGCACCTGCGTTGTGCTTCCCAAGGGATATTGGGAACGCACTAGTGAGTGTTCAGTCCGACATAGGTATTCGCGGCAAAGATGGCAGCGATGGCAACAGTGGTGCCAAAATCAGCTATGGATTCGATACACTTGCCATTCCAGGAAGTCGGAAGACCGTGACCAAGGGACGAGATGAGGTATGGGATGAAGAAGACGACGGCCGACTGGTGTAGACCATCGAGCATATACGACCAGAGCTTTATCCGGGTATATTCTAGGCCACAAATGCATCGGATATAAGGCTCAGGGAAAGCCAAGGCCGCTTTCGCGTTCAAATCCTGGATGAAGGCTGATAAGATCGACGTCAGGACGCCACTCCCGCCATGCCACCGAGGCACTTACCACCAAGAACGGTGATGGGCAGCGACGTGAAAACCAAGATGACGGCATACAAGGAACCTTGGAAAAGAGGTTACTATTCATGTCAGCGATACGTTGATATGACCAGCGTCCATGAACGAAAACTGGCCAAAGGCGTAGTCGACCGACATGGAAGCCTGGGAACCTTGGCGACCCACAACCCACAACCAACGTTCGCCTGCTATATCGTTGGCACCATCACCGATGCACAAAGTCATTGCTTTGCGACCCTCCTTGACCTGGACAACAGTGAGTGGATGCTGTTGAAAAGGAAATACCGACGCACCAGCTTCCTTGATACGGTCGTTCGTTCGGTCGATGGCTTGCTCGCCCGCCGCGTCGTCGCGGTTAGTCTTCTAGTTCTAGCGCTCACTTCTATCGTCATCCACGGGACCTTGGTCGTCTTCATCCTCTGGTGTTCGACGTGTTTCGGCGGCTTGTGCGTGCGTTTTTTGGACCTCCGAGTTTTGATTAGATCTGCCTTTCTGTCAAGGGTTAATTCCGCTTGGGGTTTCATTCAATGATGCCTGTGTTTCACAGTTGAGTCTGTCATTATTCCAAGACTTAGTTCATCGCTGTAGTGGCATTCACCATTCAACTTCTGCGGTAACGTAAAACAGCGTCTGCTTGTACCGAGGACCGTTTGCGTCATCAGAGCAGCATACATGGCAAATTTTCATGCAGAAACACCCAAGGATTAGGAGATGCTACATCATAGATATATTCGTACAGTACGGTTACATACAACAATACGGTTGCGAAGAAAGCATACGATCGAACGAGGGACTGTCCTTTTTTTTTGGTGCATACCCGTCTGCATAAGCGCGCATATGTATAGGTTGTCGTCGCGTGCGGCATAACCTCCCATCCGAGTCTAAGCGTGGTGGATCGTGGTGTCGTAGGAGGGGCATCAACGAGTGAGTGACACAGCAATGAGGACGTGGCGCGCATTACATGGTGGTACGATGGGGACCTGCCCCACTCGCAGCCATGTCTCCCCGAGAAAGCACAGCGAAAGCAAATAGCAAAAGCGAGGGGGAAAGGAATGTCTTTACCACAAGAACCCGACCATCTCGATCATCTCTCCGGGCTCCGCCATCCCGTTCTGCGCTCTCCCCTCCCGCTTGGCACGCCTTGCCGCCTTGAAATCCGATCCCCCGATCTTGGAGCCTGCGCCCATCTTTTGGCGGGGCCGTACGAGGCCTGCGTCATCGTCATCGCACAATGGCGTCGACGAGGACGCGAGATGGGCGGGGATGGGCGGGACGGGCGGAAGTGGGCCGGTTAGGTAAGGTTGTTTGTTGCGCGACCGGGATGGGTGAGGCGAGTGTACGCGAACGCGCGCGGAGAGGTGGACCGTGTGCATGCTCTCGTCTGAGCTGATCGAAAAGGCAATTGAGCGTGCGTCGTCTGCGTGGCGTGCGACAGAGCGGGTACGTCCGCGGGGAGAGCGCTTGGGCGTGGCACCAAATGTGGAAGTGGAGGCGGTCTTGGGTGTGCGAGGGACGGCGGTGCGTGGGGTCGTGGGGAAGACGGCGGTTGCAGGGACTTCGTCGCCAAGTTTGCGGCGGAGACGCTCGAGTTTGGCGCGTCGCTGGATGGAATCAGAAGCGTCCGAGCAGGAGGAGCCGGATGCGGTGGAGGGTGCGTTGGAGATAATGGAGGGTGCGACAGAGAGCACAGAGGCGCGACGAGGTAAAAAGGGGTTCGTGGGCGAGTCAGGGACATTGACGGAGGTGGAGGAAGGGTTGAGTTTTAGGAGGGGAGGGAGATGCGTGGGTTTGCGTTTGCGCCAGGTGGATTCTGTAACTTAGGGTCAGTTTGGGTTATGAGAGAGTATAAGCGACGCACCAGTGTCGTCATCGAGCACGCGAGGGACATCACCCAAGACTTTGCTGAGCTTTTTGGAGGAGCGAACGAGTGCAGCGCGCTCATGGGAAGCGAGGGTGTTTGAGGTGGACGGGGGAGGGGGAAATGCGTAGGACATGCTGGTACCAGACCAGAGAATGGGAAATCGAACATGGCTCTCAGGTGGGGTTTATAGGGACGGCCACACAAAAGGACAACCACAATTGTCTACCACAAAAGAACACCCATAAAAGGAAATTCATCTTTGCAAACACGGAAGCAAACAACGTCAACCGATCGATCGATCGATCGGCCATGTCCATTCGCTGGTCTCTCCTCGCCGCACTCCCCGCCCGCTCCTCCCACTGCGCCGCCGTCACAAACGCCGGCCGTCTTCTCCTTTATTCGGGCGAGTGCCGGCCACGCGTCCCCATCGACAACGCGCTCCACGTCCTCGACCTCGATACCACCCTCACACTCCGCACTCTCGGCGCACTTTCCCACGTCCCGGAGCCCCGCGTCGGCGCATCCGCCGTGCATGATGACAGCACCAACAGTCTCTACGTCTGGGGTGGGCGGGGCGGCGTTGACATGGCCCCGCTCGATCGCTTCCAGGCTGGCATCTGGAAAGCCTCGCTTGACGCAACCGACACCACCACCTGGGAACGTCTCCCCGCCGTCAACGACAACTCGGACGCAGCCCCCGCGTTGAGAAGCTTCCATACCTCTGCCCTCGCCGGAGTATGCTTCAGATCGAATCAATTATCGACATGAACGCTGATGGAATGTCAGGGCAAACTCTACATTCACGCAGGATGTCCCGCATCGGGCCGACTCGCCACCTTGCACGCCTACGATCTTGCCACTCACACCTGGCACAAGCTCGCAGACGCACCCGAACAACCCCGTGGAGGCACAGCCATCGCCGCCGTCTCCCTCTCTCCCGGCTCTGAGCTCGTCCTTGTTCGCTTCGGAGGTCCATCTCTTCCCATACCTTTTGCCACGATAACGACTCACGAAAAAGAACAGGTTTCGCAGGGTTCCAACTTCCGAAAGTTCCCGAGGGCACTCCACCACCGCTCGACGTCTACACGCCGAGCACAAACACCTGGTCCACCGTCCACCCCAACCCCGATCCAGAACACGGTTTCCCAGGGCCACGATCCGTGCATGGGTTCGTCCCCTTTACCACCACCAGCGCATCTTCCTTTGGGACAGCCCCGGTCGCGCTGCTGTACCACGGCGAACGGGACGCCTCATCTCTCGGCCACGCAGGTGCAGGCGTATTTTGGGACGACGCGTGGCTTCTCCTCGCGGTACCCGCCGCGACCTCCACCCCCGAATTGCAGTGGAAGAAACTGCGTGTCAATGGTACGTGAACGCCTCCTCAGACTCGAATACCAAAACATTCACCGTCAATATCGCGACAGGAGACGCACCTGAACCCCGCGGCTGGTTCCCTCCCGCGTCCTACATTCGCAACGGCAAAACACGGGTCGTACTCACCGGGGGACTGCTCTCATCCAACGAACGGAGCGGTCAGGTGTGGGTTGGAGACGTCGAGCTCTGAACTCGACGAAAAAGTTGTGTGTAGGAATCTAACATGTCTTGACTCTGGCTTTTATGTACCGCATACATGCATCCATTCATCTATCTGCTCATCCCCAAAGGGGCGATCTCATCGTGAACGGTCCCATCAAGTGCAACGAATTCAAAATACTCTACCTTACTGGAATAGCAAGCACGAGCATAGCCGTTCCCGAGCCGCAAGGCGTTGGTATCGTATCGACATTGTCCCTTATCGTGTCGCTGATACTTCGTCGCCTTACCCATCCCGTTTACGGTAGACATCCGTTTCAGAGGTGGCATTCTCCGTACGTCTGGAACATTCGCGCCGCCGCGATTCTTGAAGAAGAGACCTTGCAGGCGGAAGCCTAAAGGTCACTAGTAGCCAAGTCATCTGTTAGCGAGTGCAGTCGAGCGTGTATGATATTACCAGTGCTATTGAAGTCGTCTGTTGCGTTGTGTTCATGTATGTCGTCGTTTGTAGTCGTGTAGGTCGTTTGCGGTCTGCCTAGTGCCGTTCCTTGTGAAAGGCGTTGAATTCGAGTGTTGCAGCGATAAGAAAACGAAAGGGGAAAGGTCATTAGATGATACTTGAGGATACTAGTAGCCTTGACATACAGGAACTTCAGCTTCGGAAACGGCCAATGGTTGGACTTTCTCTGCGGCTTGCCCTTCGGGAATTGTAGAGGCAGCAGAATGGCAATGAACGCCGGAAGGCCAAAGCTGAAAATCCGAAATGAGAGTGGATCCCGCATGTCAGCAGATGACACGTACGGGCAGGTTGGCAGACTCAGTGGTGAACATGATTGTGCAGGATATAACAAGGGACACTGGTAAACGGTCGGTGCAGCCCTTTCGTACCTTTGCATTGAATTCATGTTCAATGCGTTCGAGGTGCCTGTGATACTAATGTCCAAACGTCCAAATCCGTGGTACCTACATGGAAGTTACGATACGCGGGTACCGAGAGGACGCGAGTAATAATGTCCTGTTAATTTGTGTGGGTAACACGAGGACCATTAGTACTAATCGAACCATGCATAGCTATTGGGCTCGTTGAGGAGAATTTTCAGGATAATATTTGAGTCAGCTGCTCATTGGTTCAGTTTGTGGAAGCGAAATACTCGGAGAAATTGAATTCGGTAATCTCACTGTCACTGGAAGCGTCACTTACTAGTAAGTATTCGATTGAGCTAACAGTACATGTAGACGCAAGTCGAGGGGGACATACGATAGGATGTTGAAGAAATAAAAGGACATGTAGGACACCCAAACCATTATCATAGCATTCAGAGACCGACGTGGATAAACGGGAGCCAAGAACTAAACGGCACTTTCCCGCTATCCCGAAGACGCCCAATAGCATCGTGCAACGCTCGCGCAGCCTCTCTATAATCAGGCTGCGTTCCGCTACGAAACAGCTGCTCGTAGACGTCCTTGGCTATCTTGGGCGCGAGCTTGTCGCTGATCGACCACATCGTGCCAATAACGCCCCCGTACCCCGCAAACAACATCCCCGCCGCGACGTGAATTGCCTCGTCGGTGAGACGCTCATCGCCCATCGCTGTCTGGCATGCAGAGAGAAAAGCAAGCCCACCATGCGGACGCGACAACGCAATCATGTCGCGCAGCTTCAACCGGCGTCCATCGGCGAGACAAAGCCCGCTGTCCAGGTCATCCTGAATTCCATGGCATGCAAAATGGACCCAGTCTGCCTCCTTCATCAGGCCAAGGACCTCTTCGACCGTTCCGGCGGAGGATTCCAGGAGGGTGGTGTGGGCCGATGGTGAGTTCCTGATGATCGTCCTGATGTGTTCCAATTCGGTGTTTACACCTGGAAGTCGGGATAAGCCATCTGTGAGTGGCTGACGGACAGCAAGCAGACGCAGAACGTCGTTAGTTGTCGTGCAGAGATTGGGCGACGACGGCCCAAGGATGCTGATGGTAGGGATGTATGATGAGACGACAAAATCGGACACTTTGTTCCCAGGTTGCGAATGCTGGATACCATACAAGCCGGCTGCATGAATAGGAAGAAAAACAAGAGGGCCAGTCGGACACCAAAAGATGCGTGATAGGTCATCCAAGGTCTGCTCGGAGATGTGACAAATGAATAATTTGACTAGATTCGATCGAGTGATATGATATGACGTACCGAGAAAGCCAAGGCATCTAGAACAGGTTTCACGACGTCATTCCACAGCGCGGACAAGAGGGATTCCCAGTTGACCCCAGCCCGTGTCGCAACCTTTCCCTCCCTTTCTTCGAAGCGCATGGCACGAGCATGACCAAGCAGCCTGTCCAGCGCACTCTGGAGACCCTCAGACCGCTGGTAAGTGATGTTTGGAAGGGAGACATGGACCGCATGGTCGACATTGGGAAGGACAATCAATGCGTCGCAACGGCTTTCAGCAGCATTGAGTATGACCACCGGTCCAGAGTGAACCGAAGCATGCAGCTGGGGAAAGCTTTGGTGAAGGAGAAAGCGCTCGAAGCCTGGCAACCTGCGGATCTCCTGGAGCAGTTTGGCTCGCTCAAGCGCGAGAGTATGGTGTCCTTCAGCTTGTTGTTCCAAAAGCTCTGACGTGCGATGCGTTGCTCTTTCACTCCGCACATTGAATCCGGATAGGGTGACTTCACGAGTGGCACTAGCATGCTCTAGTGCGGTGGAGAGTTCCCGAAGTCTAAGGGCATGTTCCGGATGAGCTGATGATAACTCTTCATAAGAGTCGCGAAGCCGTAACAAGTCTCCCCAAACGATCGAGCGTCCTTGTTCAAGCCACTCGACGGCAGTTTCTAGGAGTCCTGAATCTAGAGCCGCTGCCGCTGCCTCTCGTACCACATTGGCACCACGGGTAAGTGCAGCGTAACGGTCAGAGAGAGAAAGCCCAATCCATGCGAATTGGGGAAGGAGGCCAATGGCAACAGAATATGCGTGGAGGAGCGAGTAATGTTGTGTACGCTGAGCGCATGATATCCAGTTCTGTGATGCAAGAAATCGAGCACCAACGTGACCAAAGAGGAAACAGGCAGCCCGTGAATACAGAGAAATTGCTTGTTCGAGGTCACTTGGTTCTCCGAGGTGCTCAAACCGAGCGGAAAAGGAGTCACCTAGGTGGCTCAGCGAGCTAGACAGGTCAGGGTGGTTATGAGGCGTGAGATCAACAACATCCTTCTGCATCAAAATAGCAGTCTCAAGGTCGTCCGGTTTCCCAAGGTGCTTGAAACGAGTGTAGAAGGAGCCGCCGAGGTTGTAAAGGTAGGTGGCCTTGGCAGGGTGACCACTAGGAGTGAGCTCAACGGCATCCATGTACCTTGAAATTGCCGCCTCAAGATCATTCAGCTCTCCAAGACGCTTGAAACGAGTAGAGAAGGAGTTTCCAAGGTTGCTAAGATAGCCAGGCTTGTGAGGGTGACCATGAGGGATGAGGTCCACCAGATGCCTGTGACAAGAAACTGCATCCTCGAGGTCACTCAGCTCCCCAAGATATTTGGAACTGAGCCTCAGGGAGTTTCCGAGGCCGTCCAGGGCGTATAGCTTGTTAGCATGGTTGTTGGGTGTGAGGTCGACAGCACCCCTAAAGGCAGAAATTGCGTCCGTCAGGTCGCTCAGCTCTCCTAGGCGCTCAAACCGGGTCAAGAGCGTGTTGCCGAGGTTGTTAAGGAAGACGGGCTGGCCAGGGTGACCGTGAGGAGTCAGGTCAACAGCGTCCCTGAGGATCGAGATTGCAGTCACAATGTCACTTAGTTCTCCGAGGTTTTGAAAACGGGCTTGAAGGCAGCGGCCGAGGTTGTTTAGATAGATAGGCTTGGCAGGGTGACCATAAGGGGTGAGGTCAATAGCACTTCTCTGCCTTGAGATTGCGTCCTCGAGGTCATCCAGTTCCCCGAGGCGCTCAAAACGAGCGAGGAGGGTTTCGCCAAGATTATGAAGATAAGTGGGTTTCTCAATGTGGTCATGGGAAGTGAGGTCAATAGCATTCCTGAGGGCCAAAATCGCATCCTCAAGGTCGTTCAGCTCTCCGAGACGCGCGAAACGAGCCGAAAAGGAATTGCCTAGGTTGCTTAGATGGCTGGGTTTGTCTGGGTGACCATTAGGGACGAGGTCAACTGCATTCCTCTGTCTCGAAATTGCGTCCGCAAGGTCACCAAGTTCCCCAAGGCACTTGAAACGAGAGAAGAGGGAGGTGCCGAGGTTGTCAAGATGGGATGGCCGTCGAGGGTGGTCATGAGGAGTGAGTTCAACGGAATCCATCTGCCTTGAAATTGCGGTCTCGAGGTCATTCAGCTCCCCAAGGTGCTCAAAACGCGTTTGGAGAGAGATGCCAAGGTTGGCGAGATAGTGGTGTTGGCGAGATAGTGGTGTTGGCGAGATAGTGGTGTTGGCGAGATAGTGGTGTTGGCGAGATAGTGGTGTTGGCGAGGGTGACCACGAGGGGTAAGGACAACAGCAGTTCGGTACCCCGAGATTGCGTCCTTTAGATCATCCAGTTCTCCAAGGCGCTCAAAACGAGCGCTCAAGCAGTTTCCGAGGTTGGTGAGGTAGGTGGGCTTGTCAGAGTCGTCATGAGGGACAAGGTCAACGGCATCCCTGAATACTTGGATTGCATCCTCGATGTCATTCAGCTCTCCAAGGCACTCGAAACGGGCGAGGAGGGAGATGCCAAGGTTGTTAAGATGGTATGGGATGGCCGGATGACCACGAGAGAAAAGGTGAATACCATGCTTGAGTGTCGAAATTGCTTTCTCTAGGTCATCCAGGTCCCCAAGGTGTTTGAATCGGTACCATAACGCTGCACCGAGATTCCCTAGTCCTCTCCGGTGCTGGTCATCCCAAACCGAAGTGGACCTAACCAAGTTCTCCAAAACTGCGATCGCCTGTTGTAGATCGGATAGAGCACCGAACCGTTCGAAGCGCTCCAACAGCTCAATACTCAGAGTTGTTAGGTCCTCGCCCGTGAGGCATGCAGCCACATCCTGTTCCATCGATAACTGCCCATCCACCTGAGCAGGTTCCGCTCTTAGTCTGGGATACACCTGGAACAAGAAGGTCGCAGCCCGCATCTCTTCACTGTTTGTATAGGTGAGGTTCATTGCCTCATGTAGCAATGTCTCCGCTCGTGCTGTCTCAACACCATTCCCTTGCGTTTGGCCTCGTGCGAAATGCACCATGGCCAGCTGGATTAAGGTGGAAGACCGGTCGATGTGGCCAACAGGACGGGCAGCAAGTGCATTTTGATATAGGCGAAGGGGAATCTCGAGAGAGGCAGCCGTATCCTCGACCTGACAGTGTATGAATCTTGCCATCGCCAGGTTTGACAGAGCAACCGCGTGACAAGGATGATCCAGGGGACAAATACTGAGTGCCCGCTCGAACTGGGAAATGGAATGTTCTAGATCCCGTCTTTCCCCATGCTTTCGATAACACGAGAGAGCCCGGTGGCCTTGGTTTGTCGCATCTTCTAGGTTCCTTTGGGATTCCATGGTTGACTATGGACATAGCCAAATCAATGAGGACCGCGTTGATACAAGTCAACCACGTACGTAACGGGTACCGAGGACCTTCAACGTTGATGAATTGCTGCTCTTGCATTTCTGCCGTTCGAGTGTTACAAGAATAGATGAACATGGAGATACAACGTCCCCATTCTTTGGGAAGAAGGTAAACGCTGCAGTGGAATAAGTACTTGGATCGTTATGCAAAATGCTGTTCCACTCACGAACACTGTTATCACACCTGTCCAATAGCTGTTCGACGGTGGTCGTTAATTTTCGCAGCTGTTCCCCAGCGCCCAACGTGGGTTGGAATTCGAAGGATGCATAGACCTCAATACGAACGGTGGCGGACGTATCTGACGGTCTGCGTGCCCTGTCAGGACTAGCTCTCATTGGGAGATGGAGATCTTACATGGGAAGAGGCCCACTCCATTCAATGACATCATCCTTTGCTGACGAACATATACTTTCGGTCCTCCATTTGAGGCCACTGTGATGTACCATGATGTAGAAGCCAGCAGGGACTCGTCTGAGCCCGCAAGCGACATCTGTCGCTTTGATCTCTACGTATCATTAGCAATCGGGCAAATGTGTAGAAAGACGAGTTTCATACTCGTAACGATCGTTTCTTCGTCTTCCGTCGTGTACTTTGCAAAGCTCGAAGAAGAGCGTACAGCCTGTGGTTGGTCCTGCCCCGCACCTCCGGGGTGGGAGTCCGCAACGCCGTGTATTTGTACACCATCCTGCAAGATAGGTCAGTTGGGAAATTGCTAGCTGGTCCGAACCCACGATTAGGGTGTTAGACGTAGGAGCCCTTGATCCATGTGTTTGTGGTCGCTCTTCGCCAATGTCCGATCGGTTCGTCATCGCTGTAGAGAGCGGGAAATTAGACGATGAGAGACTCACCATTAAGAGGTTTTTATTTCCGGACCATCCACAGCGAAGAACCTTCGAAGTTCCCTTCTTGAAGGCTGTGTGCCATCTACCTGTGATGCTTCTTGATAACGGAATTCAATGTGACCAGTGCTATAGTATTGCCGTCATCGAGACCTGAACCTGACAGTGCCACTTCCTCAACGTTCTCCCACGAAAGCCTGAGTTCGACTATCTGCGTCGATGACGACTCGGACGTTGTCCTTGCATAAATATCCTCTTTCCTGACGGGTGCATACTAAGATGGAGTTTTCATTGTCCCAACGATCTGCCGCCCACCCACAGGCTCGGAATCAGTCCGCAGTCAGACTCGAGCAATCTGCCCCTCATGGCTGTGCGACTTTATAATATCCGTTTTTGGTCGGGCAGTGGTGGGGCCCTGCGAGGTGATTGCCCCGGACGCAGTCACTGCCCAGGCATACCGGTGAGCGGTCACTGCCTTGCCTACTCCCCAGACGTTGCGGCTGGGGGCTCCCTAAATAGCACGTGACTGGAGGGATGTTGGTTGGGGTAGTGGTCAAACCAGTTACGGGACCCAGGTAAGCCGGCGTGCTTACACTAATAGTTAGGCTCCAGGGGAGAGAATATTTGTCTCGCACAAAGTAGGCACGGGAGGAAGAGTATTAGACCAATCGCGAAGTAAACAACGAGCATACAATGATATCATGACAGTTGAAGACCTGTAGTGACTAGAGTTCAAAGACCTACGTGGATGAACGGAAGCCAAGTAGTAAATGTCATTTTTCCACTATCTCGAAGACGCTCAATAGCTTTGTGCAACGCTCGCGCAGCCTCCCGATAATCTGGCCATGTGTTGTTCCGAAATAGCTGCTCATAGACGTCCTTGGCCACTTCAGGCGCGAGCTTGTCGCTAATCGACCACATCGTGCCAATAACGCCCCCGTACCCCGCAAACAACATCCCCGCCGCGACGTGAATCGCCTCGTCAGTGAGACGCTCGTCGCCCATCGCTGTCTGACACGCAGAAAGAAAAGCAAGCCCACCATGCGGACGCGACAATGCAATCATGTCGCGCAGCTTCAACCGCCGTCCGTCAGCGAGACACAGTCCACTGTTGGTCGGATCGGAGGTATCTTGGATTCCGTGGCATGCGAAATGGACCCAGTCTGCCTCCTTCATCAACCCAAGTACTTCTTCGACCGTTCCAATAGACGATTCCAGCAGGGTGGTGGTGTGGCTCGAAGTCGAATTCCTGATAATGGCGCTAATGTTCTCCAGCTCTGTGGCCACACCGGGGAGTGGGCATAGGCCATCTGAGGGTGGCTGACGAACAACAAGGAGGCGAAGATCGCTGCTGGGTGTCATGGGACGATCGGATGACGGCGCAAGAATGCTGAGTGTAGGGACGTATGACGAGACGACAAAGTCAGATACTTTGTTCCCGAGTCGCAAATGCTGGGTACCGTACAAACCAGCCGCATGAATAGGAAGAAACACGAAAGGACCAGTAGGACACCAAAAGATGCGCGAGAGGTCATCAAAAGTCTGTTCAGAGGCAGTGATGAACAAATTGAACGAACTCGAGATGATATGATACATACCGAGAAAGCCAATGCATCCAGGACTGGTTTGACAACGTCACCCCACAACGTGGATAAGAGGGACTCCCAGCTGATGCAACCTTGTGTCGCAGGTTTCCCTTCCCTTTCGTCGATCCGAGCGTGGCCAAGTAGCTTGTCGAGCATGTTCTGAAGACCGGCAGAGCGCTGGAAATTGAAACTGGGAAGGGGCACGTGAATTACGTGGTCGACGTTGGAAAGGACAATCAACGCGTCGCAGCGGTTTTTCGCTGCGTTGAGTATCACCACCGGTCCGGAGTGAGCAGAAGCACGAAGCTGAGAAAATTCTTTGTGGAGGAACCGCTCGAATCCGGGCAGCCCACGAATCTCCTGGAGCAGCTTATCCCGCTGGATCGCAAGCGAACGGTGCCTATCAGCCTCTTCTTGCAGGGACTCGCTTCGAGTTTCTTCTGAGACAGATTTTTCGCGAGTGGCACCAGCATGCTCCAGCGCGGCAGAGAGCTCGCACAGTCGACGAGCATAATCCGGGTGGACAGACGACAATTCTTCATAAGAGCTGCGAAGCTGAAACAACTCGCCCCAAACGATTGAACGTCCCTGCTCGAGCCACTCGACGGCAATCTCTGGAAGTCCTGATTCCAAAGCTGCTGCTGCTGCTTCCCGCACCACATCAGCACCTCGCATGAGCCCACTGTAACGATGCGTAAGCGAGAGACCCATCCATGCGAGTTGGGGAAGGAGGCCAATAGCGACAGAGTAAGCAGAGAGTAATGAGTGATGATGGATATACTGAGCGCATGATATCCATTCAAGTGATGCGTGGAATCGAACATTAATTGGCCCGGTGGAAGTTGAAGCGGCTTGGGAATATAAGGAAATTGCTTGCTCGAGGTCGTGCAACTCCCCAAGGGATTTGAAACGAGCGGCGAAGCAGTTGGCGAGGTTGTTGAGACGAACAGGCTGAAAAGAGTGTCCATGAGGGGTGAGGTCAACAGCATCCTCTTGTCTTGATATGGCAGACTCGACGTCACTTAGATCCCCAAGGTGCAAAAAACGTGCGAGGAAGGAGTTACAAAGGTTGTTAAGGTGTCGAGGCCGATTCGGATGTCCCTGAGGAGTGAGATTTACGGCATGATCGTGTCTCGAAAGTGCATCCTCGATGTCAGTTAGCCCCCCGAGGCATTTGAAACGAACTCTCAAAGAGCTGCCAAGGCTGCTCAGTGCGGGGGCCTTCTGAGTGTGACCATCAGGGATAACGTCGACGGCAGCCTTGAGCGCCAAAATTGCATCCTCAAGGTTATCCAGTCCTCCGAAATATTCGAAACGGGCAAGGAGGAAGTTGCCAAGGCCGTAAAGATAGTGGTAATTTTCGGGGTGGTCAGGAGGTGCGATATCAACAGCATCCCGGTGTGTCGAAATTGCATTTTCAAGGTCGCTAGGATCGCCGAGGCATTTGAAACGAGCGAAGAAACAGTTTCCAAGGTTGTTAAAACAAGCGAGCTTTTGAACGTGACCACAAGAAGGGATGACAACCGCATCTCTGAGCGTCGAAATTGCATCTTCCAGGTCACTCAGCTCTCCCACGCGCTCAAAGCGCGCCCTCAAGGAGCTCCCGAGGCTGTTAAGCCAGGTTGGCTTATCAGAATGATCATGAGGAGTGAGGTTAACGGCATCCCTCGATGCCAAAATAGAGCCCTCCAGATCACTCAACTCCCCGAGTTGCTCAAAACGAGTAGAGAAGGAGGCTCCGAGGTTGTTCAGATAGCTTGGCTTCTGAGGATGACCATCGGGAGTCAGGTCAACAGCATTCCTAAAAGCTGAAATTGCATCCTCAAGGTCACCCGGCTCCCCCAGGCGCTGGAAACGAGCGAGTAAAGAATTGCCAAGGTTACTGAGATGAGCGGGTTTGAGAGGGTGTTCATCTGCAGTGAGGTTAACAACATCTCTGCCTATCAAAACCGCCTCTTCAAGGTCACAGATCTCTCCGAATTGTTTGAAACGAGCCAACAAGGAATTACTGAGGCTGGCAAGAGAGCTGGGCCTGTCGATGTGACCGTGAGAGGAGCGCGCGACGGCATCCCTCAGTATCTGAATTGTGATCTCGAGGTCGCGCAGTTCACCTAGGCGCTGGAAACGAGTGAAGAAGGTGTTGCCGAGGTTGTTAAGATAGCTTGGCTTGTGAGTGTGACCGTCAGCTGTGAGGTCAACAACATCCGTGTAGATCAAGATGGCATCTTCAAGGTCGCCCAGCCCTCCGAAGCGCTCGAAACGGGTGACGAAGGCGTTGCCGAGGTTGTTGAGAAGGTGTGGCTTTCCCGCATGACCATGTGGTGTGAGATCAACAGCGCTCTTGTGCCTCGAAATTGCATCCTCGAGGTCACTAAGCTCCCCCAGACGCTTGAAGCGTACGAGGAGGGACTCGCCAAGGTCGCAAAGATGGTTCGGCTTGTTAGGGTGACCATGGGGGATGAGGTCAACAACAGTCCCGTATATTGAAATCGCATCCTCGAGGTCACTCAGCTTGCCTAAGTGCTCGAAACGAGACAACAAATAGGTGCCGAGGTTGGCGAGATAAGTAGGCTTGTTAGGATGACTATGAGGAACAAGTTCAACAACAGTTCGGAGCATTGAGATTGCATCCTCAAGTTTACTCGGGTCGCAGAAATGCTGGAAGCAAGTAAAGGAGGCATTTCCGAGGTTTGTAAGATAAACCGGCTTCCGTGGGTGATCATCAGCAGTGAGGTCAATGGCACCTCTGTAGCGTGAAATTGCATCCTCGAGATCAATGAGTCCTCCAAGGTGTAAAAAGCGAGTGAGGGCAGCGTTGCCAAGGTTGTTGAGATTGGAGGGCTTGTCAGGGTGCCCATGAGGAATGAGGGCAACAGCATCCCTGTGCTGCGACAGTGCGTCCTCCAAGTCGCTCAGCTCCCCGAAGCGCTCGAAGCGCATGAAAGTAGACCTGCCGAGGTTGTTCAGATGGCGGGACCTGAGAGGGTTGCCCAGAGGAGTGAGATCAACAGCATCCCTGAGTCTCGAAATTGCTTCCTCGAGATCGCTTAGCTCGCCGAAGTGCTCGAAATGAGTTGACAAGGAGCTGCCAAGGTTGCCAAGACAAACAGGCATGTCACGGTGACTATGGGGGATGAAGTCGACGGCAGCTCTCTGCCTCAAAATTGCCTCCTCGAGGTCGCTTCGTTCTCCGAGGAATCTGAATCGATACCATAACGCCATTCCGAGATTTGTTAATATTGCGTGGTACCGGTTGTTAGTGAGATTGGATCTGACCAACTCCTTCAAAATCGCAATTGCTTGTTGTAGGTCGGCTAGATCACCGAATCGTTCAACACGGTCCAACAGCTGGTCACTCAGAATCCACAAGTCTTTGTCTGTCAAATGTGGAGCCGAGTCCTGTTCCATGAACGATGGGTCATCTGCCTGGAGAGCGCCCGCCCTACATCCGGTGTGTAGCTGGAGCAGGAGCGTCGCAACTTGGCTTTCATGAGTTTCTGTAGAACTGAGCTCCATCGCCTCATGAATCAATGCCTCCGCGCGTGTCTCTTCGAGTTCGCCCCCCCGCTTCTCGAATCGCGCAAAATGCACCATGGCTAGCTGTATCAATGTGGAAGGCCGGTCAATGTGGCCAACAGGACGAGCAGCAAGTGCATTGTGATACAGGCGAAGAGGTATGTCGAGAGAGGCAGCCGTGTCGTTGACTTGACAGTAGATGAACTTTGCCGCCGCTAGGTTTGACTGAGCGACCCCGCGACAAGGATGATTCAGCGGACAAATACTGAGAGCTCGCTCGAACTGGGAAATAGAATGCACCAGATCCTGTCTTTCCCCGTGTTTTCGATAACGCGAGAAAACCTGGTGGCCTCGGTTTGTTGTGTCTTCTAGCTCATTTCGGGATTCCGTGGTTGACTACGGGCATACATCGATCAATGGAGATCGTATCGATACAAGCTGGCCACTTACGCAACAAGGGTCGAAGCCCCTTGATACTGATAGGTCGCTGCTCTTGGGCTTCCGTCGTTCGACAGTCACGAGCACGGATGAACATGGAGATACAACGTCCCCGTCCTTTGGAAAAAAGGTAAACGCTGCAGTAGTATGAGTACCTGAATTCTCTTCCAACACGTCCTACTCACGAACGCCTTTTGCACTACGGTCAATTAATTGGTCGACGGTGACTGTTAATCTTCGCAACTGCTCCCCAGTACCCAACGTTGGTTGGAATTCGAAGGTCGCATACACCTCAATACGAACGGTAGCGGATGGATCTGATGGTCTATCCACTCCATGAGCCCTAATTGGGATTGGAGGACGAGGGATCTTACATTGGGAGAGGTGCACTCCATTCGACGACATCATTCTCCACTGACGAACGCTTGTTTTCCGTCCTCCATTCGAGGCCACTGTGATGTACCACGGTGTAGAAGCCAGCAGGAAGTCGTCTGAGTCCACAAGCGACATCTGTTGCCTTGATCCCTATCTTGTCATTAGCATTTTTTGGAAAGTGTAGAGAAACGAGTTTCATACTTGTAACGATTGTTTCTTCGTCTTCTATCGTGTACGTTGCACGGACTGAAGAAGCCTGTGGCTGGTCCTGGTCCTGCCCCGCACATTCGGGGTATGGATAAGGAATGCTGTACGCATGTACGCCGCTCTGTAGGGTTGGTCGCTGACTGGAAAAGTAGTAGCTGGACTATTGAACCTACGACTATTAAGGCACTGGACGAGGAAGTCCCCAATTCGTATGGTGGTGGTCGTTCAGCATCGCTGGTTTCCGATTCGCCCGTCCGCGTCATTGCTGTCGGGAGCAGGAGGCTGGAAGTACGTGGCAGCGAGAAACATCAGGCTGGAGGGCTTTTAAATGGGTGAGTCTAGACCATCTACAGCAGTACAGGAAATCGAACCCCTCCTCGTGTACCTTTGCTTCTTCAAGGAGGCCACATGTATCACAGCTTCAAATGATGGATCCATTTACGTGTGTGGTATGAACGTGAGACGTTGAACGTGAGAACCGGCTATGGGTGACATGCTCGCCGACACGTCCATCATGCTCCACACCGCCCAACCCGCAACATTAATCTCACTGTCAAACTTGCTGTGCCCATCAGAAATCCCCAGCACCACGCGCTTTTTCTCGCCGGTATCTCATCGATCATCTATCAGCGCCACCCCAAATCTGAACTGGACGACCCAACCCTCTACCCATATGGTCCCCGTCATTGTCCAGTCTCCCCTTTTCCGCCATCACCAGCACACATAGCGTGAACCCCATCTCACTACGACACCACGCGAGGTTGTGTAGGCATAGGAATGTCCACGTGGTAAACGACGAGCATACGATATTCAAAGACCTACGTGAATGAACGGAAGCCAGGTGGCGAACGACGCTTTCCCACTATCTCGGAGACGCCCGATGGCTTCGTGCAGCGCTCGCGCAGCCTCCCTATAATCAGGCCTTGTGCCGTTGCGAAACAGCTGCTCGTAGACGTCTCTCGCCACTTCAGGCGCAAACTTGTCGCTGATCGACCACATCGTACCAACGACCCCTCCGTACCCCGCAAACAACATCCCCGCAGCGATATGGATCGCCTCATCGGTGAGATGTTCCTCACCCATCGCCGTCTGACATGCAGAAAGAAAAGCAAGCCCACCACGCGGACGTGACAATGCGATGATGTCCCGCAGCTTCAGGCGGCGTTGATCGGCCAGACAAAGTCCACTATTCAGGCCATTTTGGATTCCGTGACATGCGAAATGGACCCAGTCTGCTTGCTTCATCAAGCCAAGAACCTCTTCGACCGTTCCGACAGAGGATTCTAGGAGGGTAGTAGATGCCGAAGGTGAGTTGTTGATTACCGCCTTGATGTGTTCCAACTCAATGTTCACTCCGGGAAGGCGGGATTGACCATCTGTGGGCGGTTGACGAACAGTGAGGATGCGAAGATCACTGCCAGGCGCAGTGCCAGTGGAGAGATTGGATGACGGTGCAAGGATGCTGAGAGTAGGGACATACGACGAGATGGCGAAGTCAGATACTTTATGCCCAGGTTGCGAATGCTGAGCCCCGTACAAACCAGCCGCATGGATAGGAAGGAACATGAATGGGCCAGTTGGACACCAGAAGATGCGTGATAGATCATCAAGACTCTGTTCAGGGACGCAAATAAATGTTTGACTGAATTCGACTGGCATGACACGACGTACCGAAAAAGCCATGGCATCCAGAACTGGTTTGACCACTTCGTTCCACAGCATGGACAAGAGGGACTCCCAGCTAATGCCAGCGCGTGTAGCACTTTTTCCTTCCCTTTCGTCATCACAGCACGCAACGCGAGTGTGACCAAGTAGCGTCTCCACCATCTTCTGAAGACCCGCAGACCGCTTGAAATTGAAATTGGAAAGCGGGACATGAATTATATGATCGACGTTAGGAAGAATAATCAACGCATCGCAGCGGCTTTCTGCGGCGTTGAGTATCACCACCGGTCCAGTATGGGCCGACGCGCGGAGCTGCGAAAATTCTTTGTGAAGGAGAAACCACTCGAAGCCAGGCAAGCCCCGAATCTCCCGGAGTAGTTTGTCTCGCTCGATGGCAAGCATGCGTTGATTGTCAGCTTCTTGTTCAGACAAGTCCATTGAGCGATGTACCGCACTTTCTGCCTGTTCCCAGAGCGCAGACAGTGATTTTTCGCGGCTAGAACTAGCATGCTCCAATGCGGCAGATAGTTCTTGAAGCCTACGTGCATGACCAGGATGAGTTGTCAATAACTCTTCATAGGAGCTGCGGAGCTGAAATAGCTCCCCCCAAACGATCGAGCGTCCTTGCTCGAGCCATTCCACAGCAATCTCCGGAAGCCCAAGGTCCAAAGCCGCGGCCGCTGCCTCCCGCACCACATCGGCAGCTCGTGTCAGTTCCGAGTAACGGTGATTAAGAGACAGGCCAACCCATGCAAGTTGAGGAAGAATGCTAATGGCAACGGAGTATGCTTCGAGGAGAGAGTGATGGCGTGCATGCAGAGCACACCATATCCAAATTTGTGATGCATGAAACCGATCACTAACGGGGTATAAGAAGGCAGTAGCGATCTGTGAATATAAGGAAATTGCTTCCTCGATGTTACTCTGCTCCCCGAAGAACACAGTGCGAGACACCAAGGAGCCAGCGAGGCTTCCCAGTAACATAGATCTGTCAGAGTAGCTCTGGGGGAGGAGGTCGATAGCATTCCTGAAAGTCGAAATTGCGTCCTCAAGGTCACTCGGTTCCCCGAGGTGTTCGAAACGCACGCGAAGGGAGTTGCCAAGGTTGTAAAGAGAGACGAGTTTGTGGTGGTGACCACAAGAGGTGAGGTCAACAGCAACCCGGTACCTCGCAATTGCCTCCTCGAGGTCATTGGCATCGCCAAGAGATTCAAAGCGACTGCGGAGGGAGTTACCGAGGTTGGTAAGAAGGCAGGCCTTATCAGGGAACCCATTAGAAGCAAGTTCGGCAGCGCGCCTGAGCATTGAAATTGCGTCCTCGAGATCACTGGGCTCCCCTAGGAGGTCAAAGCGAGCTTTGAAACTGTTTGCGAGGTTGTTCAAAGAGGCAGGCAGGTTAGGATGGCCACAAGGGGTGAGCTGAGCAGCATTCTGGAGTGTTAAAATTGCCTTTTCAAGGTCACTACGCTCCCCGAGGCGCCGAAAACGAGCCTTGAAGGAGGTGCCAAGGTTGTTCAAACAGAGGTGCTTGTCGGGGTGATCATGAGGAGTGAGATGAGCAGCGTCCCCAAGCATCGAAATCGCCTTTTCAAGGTCACTCAACTCCCCGAGGCGGTCGAAATGAACTTTGAAGGATGTACCAAGGTTGCGAAGATGGCCAGGTTTGTTAGGGTGATCTTGGGGAGTAAGGTCAACAGCATTCCTGTACGTAGAGACAGCGTCTTCCAGGTCACTCAACTCCCCGACGCACTGGAAACGAGCCAGGAAAGAGTTGCCAAGGCTATCAAGGCGATTGGCCATATCGGGATGTCCGCGAGGAGTGAGGTAGATGGCATCCCTGTGTCTCGAAATTGCTTCATCAAAGCCATTCAACTCTCCAAGGCACTCTGAACGAGTAGAAATGGCGCTTCCAAGGCTGGCCAGAAAGATGGATTTGTGAGGGTGATCACAAGGAATGAGGTTGACAGCATCCCCTAGTCTCGAAATCGCTTCCTCGAGATCGTTCAGCTCCCCGAAGCGCTTGAAACGAGCCCTCAAGCAACTGGCAAGGTTGTTGAGATTGATGGGCATGGCTGGGTGACCATGCGGGGCAAGGCCAACAGCATCCCTGTGCATCAAGATTGCATCTTCAAGGTCACTCAGTTGGCTGAGGTATTGGAAACGAGAGAACAGAGAGTTGCCAAGATTGCTAAGACTCAGGTGCTTCTCTGGGTCCCCTTGGGGGGTGAGGTCAACGACATTCCTGTGCGTCGAAATTGCGCTCTGAAGATCGCTTAGCTCCCCGAGGCGCGTGAAACGAGTGACAAAGGAGTTGGCAAGGTTGGTAAGACAAGCAAGGCGGTCTGGGTGTCCATAAGGAGCGAGGTCAGCGGCAACCCTCTGCCTCGAAATTGCATCCTCCAGGTCGCTCAGCTCACCGAAACAATCGAACCGGTAGCGTAATGCGAGACTAAGGTCTACTAGCACCGCGAGATATCGGACATCCCAAACCGGTGTAGACTTGGCCAATCCGTCCAACATTGGGATTGCTTGCTGCAGGTCGGAAATATCACCATATCGTTTGAAACGGTCCAATAACTGGGCACTAAAGATCCGTAGGTCCTTGTCCATTAAGCGTGAAACCAAAGCCCCTCTCATCGATAATTGACCATCCACTTTACGTCCGGCATGCAGTTGGAGCATAAAACGTGCGGCTCTGTTTTCGTGGCTCTCTGCGGAGCTGGAGTTTCTTGCCTCGCTCAGCAATTCCACGGCTTGCGCTTCTTCATATACATCCCTAGACTTTACAAATTGCGCTAAAAGCACCGCGGCCAGCTGAATCAACGTGGAAGGACGGTCAATATGACCAACAGGCCGGGCAGCAAGTGCGCAGCAATACAAGCAAAGGGGGACGTCAAGGGATGCATCCTTGTCCTCCACCTGACAGAGGATGAGTTTCACCATTCCCAGGTTTGACTGAGCAACCGCTCGACAAGGGTGGTCTAGTGGACAGATATTGAGCGCCCGCTCAAACCGTGCGATTGCATGTTCTAGGTCCTGCTTCCCCCCGTACCTTCGGTAACGCGAGAGAGCACTATGACCTTGGTTCGTTGCGTCTTCTAACATTCCTAGCGACTCTGTGGCTGACTATGGACGTACTCAATGAACAAGGATTGTGTTGGCCCTAGTCGCTCACTTACACGATATGGCCCAGGGACTGTCGACGCATCCCTGTCCTCATACTTCTGACGCTCGACGGTCATCAAAATGGAAGAACATGACGAAAACACATCGCCGTCCTTTGGGAGGAGGGTAAACGCTGTCGTGGTGTAAGTGCTCAGCGTTCAGGACCTTGTCCAATGCTGCGACAACTTACGAATGTCTTTTGCATGGTGGTTCAATAATTGTTGCACAGTAACCGTGAATGTTCGCAGTTGCTCCCCAGCACCCAGCATGGGGTCGAATTCGAAGGATGCATAGATCTCAAGACGAACAACGGCTGACATATCCGACGGTCTGCAAACTTTGTCGGGACCAATTCTGATACAACGGAAGGAGGAACTCACATTGGGATCGGTCCACCCCACTCAACAACATCGTCATCCACCGGTGAACGTTTATTTTCGGTTCGCCATTCAAGTCCGCTGTGATGCACTGCAGTGTAAAAGCCGGAAGGGAGTCGTCTGAGGCCAAGAGCGACATCTGTCACTCGGATTCCTACCTTGTCGTTAGTAATCCTTGCAAGCTGTAGAGAAGTGAGGTTCATACTCGTAATAACCATTTCTTCCTCGTCGTCCGTGCGCGTTCCCGTGTGCTGTGACAGGTGTCCAGGTGCATGGCTTTCCTCTTTCCGTTGCTCCTGTCCCGTAGGTTCGGGGTAGCGCTCAGCGACGTCGTGCGCCAGTATATGGCCCTGCGGAATAAGTCAATTGGAGAAGCAATACCCAGACTTGAGAACGCACCACCAGGTCACCAGAAAGCGACATCCTTGTCTCCTGGCGCGGTGGTCCTTCTCCGTTGTGCGATCTGCTGGTCATCGTTGCTTAGACCTGGACAAGTGAGGTATCAAAAAGAATGCAGTGAGCGGCGTACCTGGCTCAGGGCTTTTGTTTCACTTGATTGGGGACAAGGGCAGTGCATGTCAAGGTTCAGCCTGAGCGCGGGCGTTCGCCGAGTTTACCCCCTGTGTCAATTGAGTTGAAAGTCGCAACAATCGCCAATGGTCTGTCCGTATACTAGCACTGCACTGACCATTACGGTCTGGTTATCTGAACTTGGGATTCACCACGGTTCCTGGATTCATTGATTTCAAGGACTGTTCATTTTCCACCAATGCTCGCTTGTTCTGACACAGGAATTGGACGGCAAACTCCGACCTTTACGTACATACTTCCTGTGCCCTTGCACCCAACACCAACAGTAGGCCTGTCTGATACGCCCAGGCTAAGGGTGAACTGGTGACGTCGAGTCCAACTCATGGACTTGGCCTTTGGGTAACACGAGTGGTCTCATAGCACATTCCAACGATCTCATGTATCCGAGCGCAATGCAAAATCGTCAGTTCGTCATGGTCACCTTCCCATCGCATGGCGAGGTCCAACCCCATGTCCCACGCAAGGGTTGCAAACGTGGTCGAGCATCGTACCGAGATCCTGCTGGAGAATATGACGATGTCTTAGACGGTAAGCATGCCTGTAGGCTGAATGTAGGATGGCTTGTTGATACTTTTCTTTGGGACAGTTGCATTGCAGGCGCATTTGTCGGTCTCTCGTCGTCGAATTGGGCACGGAGACAGGCGGGCAACACAGACGTGGGTCTCAGTGAGTCCCGGATGGCATCCGGAACAGCATTAGACCAGGTTTAGAGGGCTCGGTGAGGAACAAAGACCGTTTTGTGGGCGTGGCAGCCTTGACGCTCAGATCTCAGAGGGCAACGAACTGTGAAACGAGAACAAAGTGATGATGGATGTACGACTCCATCTTGCATCCGCTTTTGCCATGAACCCACGGCTAGACTCAAAGTTGGACACGACCTACCTGTGCTCTTGTTTCACCGTGGCGTAGGCGTAAACCTTTGGTGGGACGAGACCTCAAGGCAGGCGAGAAAGGTGGATTGATCCACGTAGTCTAGGCATTCATGATATCATCGGACGTGATGTGCTTGCGATCGATCAGACCGCTGGGTTCGAGTTGTTACGTCTACGGTAAGCTGTCATAAACTTCCCTCGAATCTGCGGACTAGATGCGTTTACAGAAAAGGACGGATTCTTCAAGCCCCACCTCTCGGGGACAACGTGTTTGGTCTCCTGGTGGTCATATTCCCGCCCCCACGAGGGTGGCCAACCCGCACTCCGTCTTGATGACCAACGCTGGATCGCAGACTTTACAGATAAGAACCATCCGTATGTTTCGTCGCCTTCTTCGGCGACGTGGGGCACCAAGTTCTCCCCGTCATCGCGTCATTGACGACATAGATACACAGCCTCTACTTCCGCGCTCTGAATGTGTCTCGTGCCCTCTCCAGTGGGTCCCACGACAAACGGAAAGCAAAGCTGACCGAGCTCATCAACGACGCAGAGACGGGGGCTACCCTGACCTCGACCTGTGTCACCAGTGCTTTTACGACGAAACCAAGCCCATCGACTCACTACTTGACAAACTTTTCTTCCGACTCTTGTATATGCGCAAGAGCAGGATATCGCTTGGCCATACTTTCACCTGCTTTCACGCATGAAACTGAACACGTCGGCACCGCGACCACTTCTGCGGAGAGGCGGAAGACAGTGCGTGCCGCCCTGCTGCTAACAAGAACTTCGACGAAGGCGCCATACGCGAACTCGATCCAGAGGACCCGGAAGGCGTCGGGATCATCGGGCGCAAACTGAATATGGAGAGCTGTGGTCTGGGCCAGATGGAAGGGGCAAATGTGAGTTTACTATAAGGACCTCGTCCCGCAGGTGTTGGAGTCCTCCGTCCTTTGCGAGACTGCGTGTGTGTGCTATGAAAACTACATCTACACGGACATGTTTTATCAACGGCATGCACGGTGATCTCGGTCATACTGGCCGAATCGCGCAAACGCTTGTCCTTGTAGACAGTACTTATCGTGCTCTACTTCTAACGTACATAAAAGATATAGGCCGCGAAACCATGAATGGTATACACTGTACAGTATGAATAGATATAGTGAAAAATCAATGCACAGGAGGATGATTGTTGTCACCCTACGGTTCGTGCGGTTTCTGATATCCATCTGCGTCTCTGACGAGGAATAGCAACGAACTACTGATCAAGACAACGCCCTATACGTGCACGAACGGTCAGCAAGAGAGCTTAATTGGTTGGAATGTTCGGAGTCTCACCATGTGGACATAAAACAGGAGAAGAGGTGCCGCCCCGATCGTCGCAGTGAGAATGCTACCCATGACGATCGGAGAGAGAATACTGCCTGCATTGGTGACCATCTCGATAGCTGCTAGTGCTTCTCCTAGAATCTGGTGTGAGTTCTAATACTACATGAGTGGCAAGCACGAAAATCTGACCTTGCTTCAGTGGATCAACGGATCCGGCGACCAGGCTGCGGACCGTTGGACCATGTATAAAAGTGAATCCAATGACAATCCCCGCTGTGTTACGCGAGTGAGCCGATACACAAAAAGGATCATGATGGAACGCTTACAAACAATCAACGCTCGGGTCGTCATGAATGCAGCCGCACCCAAGAGGGAGACCGCCGCGATGACACACGCCACAACGGCCAGGTGTACGTGCAAACGGTCTGAAGTCTCCGATTCCACTTCGTCATCGTTGACCATGTCTTCTTCCGCAACGAGGGAACGTACAGCCTTCCGGCGATAGTATGGACGTAGGAAGTGAACTAGGGGCGGGACGATCACCATCAAGACGATCGTGCTGCTGATGGAGATCACGGTGAGGAAAAGACCGGTCTAAAGCCAAAGGGATCAGCTTGAACGGGAACGAATTGATACCAACTCACATCTGCAGGGGTGAGGTGGTTAATTGATGTAGCAAATACCATCCAGGCAGACCAAGCGTAAGAGTGGGCGACCGTGAACAGGAAGACGTGCGCTGCACACCATGCAAGTCGCCAGTTGCGGGTCCCGTCCAACCTGCGACCCGGTACGAGCATCTTCAACGGCTCGAAAATGTGTAAGATCGAGAAGCGCGTGGTTGTGGGGTGTCCATCATCAGAGGGCTGACTGAGGCTGGAGAGTGCATTTCTCTTCTCTTCCGAAAAGGATTCCGGCAGAAAAGCGGCAGTGTATATGAACGTGGCAACATAGATTGCGGTTGCCATGTAGAATACGATTACGGGATTGCCCGTTCTCGTCGTGACAGTCCCTCCAAGAGCGAACGATATACAGGTGCCTGCAAAAGATGGTCTGAGAAAAGATGCGAGGTATGCAAGTAAGAGCCAGACCTAGCCCACCCCAACCTGATATTTTACTGAGCGCAGCAGTTCTTAAAAGCGGGTTAGGATCATGAAGGAGGACGCGAGGTTAAAACGTGCCTATTGTCCGGGGCGCATCCGTCGACAATGTACATGTCGATGAGATAACCGAGAGGAGCGGAAAATGCTCCGGATAGCATCCCCACAAAGAAGCACCAGCAGGAAAGCCAACCCGGCATGTTTTGCGAAGCTGCTACGAGACCACTGCTCACAATCCCGGGGATGAGTACGATCAAGAACGCTGGTTTCCTCCCATGGCTCGATGAAATACGACTGAAGATGCCAAACCCCGCAATGGCTGGAATGTTTATGTTTGTCAGCGAACGTCAGTCAAAAAGAGGTCCAACATACAGATAACACTTTCGATCGCGCCGAGTATTGCGAGAACGATCGCAAAGTACCGGGTGATCTCAGGCGCATCGCAGACTTCGGGAGAGTTTAGTGCGATGGTGGCTGGGTCACCGTGCAATAAGTTCCAGAGCTTGCAGACGGCTTGTCTTACAAGTTCGATGAGGGTAGTTGATGTTATCCCCGCCGCCAGGCTTGTTGCAAGAGCGACTGGAATAAGGAGAGTCTCGGGTGAAAAACCGAAATGCTTGCTTCCCAGACTAGTCTGGCCTGCCAGACGAGAGTCTACGAGGAGCGCTGTAGTTTCGGATGGAGTCTGGTCTGAGGAGGGCATGGTGCAGAAGGTAGCCTACCGCATGGACAGGATAGGACATTATTCTGTGATAAATCACCGCCAATCGTGTGGATAGCGTGTTGGGGGCATATTAACAAAGCATTGCGGAAACGTGCTCGATACTTTGCCGAAACCAGTTCTCCGCACCTGTTGGTCCGGCTGATGTTGACACGTTACTGAGACGGCTCGCTCTGTCGCGTCATTATTAGACAGCTTACTCTGATGGTTTCCCTAAGCACTGGAGTACCTACACCGGGCCTGACAGACGGTGAGCAAATGAGTCTTACACATGGTTTGTTTGTCATCCGGCTGCAGAGTGCAATGCTGTGAGTAAGCTATTTTAATGTGCCTGTGCCAAATACCGCGATACAGTTCAACGTCTTATCGTCGGTGGTCGGCCAACTCTGGTGGCCGTCGTCAAGCCGTCCATTCATGAAACTTGAGGGAAACAGACTAAGGCACATGAACACGTGGTCGCTGTTCGACGAGTTTGAATCTGAGGATGCCGGGGATGGCCGAGTTATCATTTACATTCGAAAAGTTGGAGAACATAACTCGCCCCGCATACACCCCTCAACAACAAACGTAACCAACACAGAGCAAGGCAACAAGTTCGCCGGGATCGTCCCTGAACGCTTTACGCACATCTGTACCACCATTCAACGAGCTTGTATTTGAAATTCGCCGCGCGAGTGGCATTGTTGTCATGCTACACTTCATACAGTTTCTGATATCTATCCGCGTCTCTGACAAGGGATGAGAGTCGACGACCTATACGTGTCTAAGTAATCAACGTAAAGTTGAGTTTGTCTGAGTGTTCAAATACCCCACCATGCAGACATGGAACATGAACAAGGTGTCGTCCCAATTGTCACAACGTGGATGTTACCCATGACGATTGGCGAGAGAAGACTGTTTGGATATCATCTCGGCCGATGCCCCTCCTGGGATCTGACGTAAGTGGTAATCCTGGTGGGTGATATCGAAATTTGACCTTACTTTAGAGGATCAGACGATCCAGCGGCAAGGCTACGAACCGCAGAATCATGTATAAATGTAAATCCATTGCAAATACTGGACTGTGCCACATCAGTGAGGAATGAACGGAAAGGTCACGATGAAATGCTTACAAAAAAGCGCCCCTAGGCTCGTCGCAGAATTAACTGCACTCATGAGACATTGCGATGATGGCACATAACGCGACGGCCAAGTGTACGTGCAAGTGATCTGAACTCACTGATTCCACTGCTTCACCGTTGATTACGCGTGCTTCAGTACGATAGTACGGACGTAGAAGGTGAACCAACAGAAGGACAATTACCACCAAGATGATCATGCTGCTTACAGCGGTAGCAGTGAAGCAAAGACCAGTCTAAAGCAAATAATATCAGGTGGCGTTTCAATGAGTTAGTCCTCCTTACATCTGCAGGTGTGAGGTGGTATATTGATGCGGCGAGCACTAATCAAGTGGTCGAGCCGTAGGAGATACAGACAGTGGACACGAAAGAGTGCGCTGCACACCAAGCGAGTCTCCAGTTGCCAGTCCCATCCAACCTATGGTTCGGCATGAGCATGACTTCAATAGCTTGAAAATGTGTCAGATTGAGAAACGAGTGGGGAGTCCGTCGCAAGAGGATCCGTGACGCAGACCAAACAGTGCCTTGCTTTTTTCCTCAGAAAAGGATGCTGGAAGGAAAGAAGGCTGTCGTGTAGAATACAATTACGGGATTTCCTAATTTCAACCAACGCTCGCTTGCTCTGACTCTTGGACGGCAAACTCCAATCAGCCACCATGTCCACGTCTTGCCGTCCATGACAGTAGGCTTGTCTGATACGGCCAGGCTGAGGGTGACGTCGAGTCCGGCTTATGGACTTGGCCACTGGGTAGCGTGAACTTTGGACTCAGAGGGCTCAGTAGATCATGGTGTACCTGCCAATGTCTGGCATCGTACGTTGACCTCTCTTCCTTTCTGGTTCCTTTTCTATATCGCCTCATCGTGCATTCTAGCTACCTCATATATCCATGCGAATGCAAAAGCTCAGTCTGCGTTCGACTTCCACCTCATCCAGCTCATGTCCCTGCGCGAAAATTTTGGGGAAGCATCAATGTCTCAGAAGGTAAGCACGCATTTGCTGTGGAACGGCTCGCCGATACTTTTCTTTGAGATGGTTGCATTGCAGGCGCACATTGTGTGGGCAGGACTGCAGTTTATAACCTGCGACGATCTGAGAATTTACTCGTCCAAGGACCCAAAACAAAACAGACAAAGCTGACACCTGTTCATTTACTTGACCACTGCACCGCGAATCTCTTTCAAGTACCATTCCACTGAACCGAGGTCTCCCAACTTCGCACATGCCATATTCGTGCCAACCACATCAGAAAGCGCCTTTCGAAATCCAATAACCCACCCACGCCTCTACCTCCGCCTCTCCAATCGCTCGCATGTTGGCCATCGTCGCACTGACCTTCTGCGCCTCAGCAGTACTAAAATTGGTCATCCCCGCCGCTTCCGTAGTACCAATGCCCATGCTTCGAACAGCTTGGTCACCCCGCGCCAACGTGCGGAAGAACTCGAGCAACTTGATGGCCGGCTATGTATGTTCAGCAAGTCAGCAATCAGGGATATGATCGATCACCAGCATCTAGTGCTCACCATCTGGGCCAAATCTTCATCTGAAGCATTCTCGGCCTTTCTCTCCAGCAACGCAAACCATTCTTCGAACGGAACAATTGGGAGATCCTCTTCAGCAAGCGCCTTTCGCCTAATGATCGCACGTTGCACAAAAGCGATGATCTCAGCCCAAGGCGTGCTACTCGGGTTGACGATGTTGAGCGCAGGCGGTGGCGCGTCTTTGCCAAACGCCGTCTCCAAAATGACGGAGGCCACGTCTTCCCCACGCAGCCATGACACGATCTAGAATCATCATGAGCACGTATGATCGACAGATAGAACCAATTGAGTTGCTCACCCCAGCTGCTTCCGGGAGGGCACCGAGGGCAATGCTGCATTTAACAGCAATCGGGAACCAATCCGTCGCGGTCCACGCTCCACCGTGTCCACCAGTGATTTGGCCAATGCGAAGAGAGGTTATATGTAACCCACACTGTACAATAATCTGTTCAACCATTTCAGCACCGAGCGTCTGACATTAATTGCTTCATGCTTACCCGTTCGGCCGCGTATTTGGCCTCTCCATAACCCGTTCCGACGGCAACAGAGGGGTCAAATTGCACCTCCTCTGGGAAAGGACCTTTCAAATTGTCCCAACCCTGCGCAGACGCGATCGAAGAAGTGAACAAAAAGCGGAGATTGTGTTTCTGAGGCGAATCTAGAGCGAGGTCGATCAGATTCCGCGACGCCCGAATGCTGTCCTCGAAGGAGGATATCGCCAAATTAAAATCGAGACGCCATGCGTTATGTATGATCAACGTAACGGAATTACAAATCTACGCACGACTCTCAGTGCCTGTAGCCTTGCAAAAACAAGATTCAACCCCACCTCTTCATATTGGGCCGAAGAAAGGCCACACTTCTCCAGAGACGCATCCGCTTCGACGTAGACAAGTTTGTTTGAGTCCAAGAGTTTGATTTGAAGCCCCCTTTCTTTGAACGCTAACTCTTGCTGTCCCGCGATCGATTTCGAAGAAGATGGATGGTTGAAAGCATAGACGCGCTGAACTGCATGGCTTTTCAGAAGCTCCAAGAGTAGGAATGATCCGAGGCCACCAGTAGATCCAGTGAGCAGGACAACAGCAGGCTCAATCACTCGGCTGTTGGGTAGCACACCATTGACAGGTCCATTTAAGCCAAGGGAGTACTTCTCGATCATAGCATTGACGGCTTGCTTGTTTTGTTCTATGAAGTTTATCCCCCGTCCAGTTCCGTTGCCATTGACTATGGTAGTGATATGGGCACTGAGCAGCTTGATGGTCGGGCTTTCAAAGACAATGTTAGAAGGGATATGTGCAGAGGCCATCTTGATTCCTGGGTCCGACGATTTTCACAGAGCGCCTAATATTCGGTTCCGAAGATACGTGGCGCTCAAACTGAAGGAAACAACGTGAAATGAGCAATCTTCGACCTCGTTGTCTTAGGAAACTGCATACCTATTGAAGCCTTGAGCAAACAAGTCGGCATGGGGATCAACGAGACCGTCGGGGCTGATGATGCGGGAATGTTCTAACAACCATTCCTCCAGCACATTGCTGGTCCACGATGACGGCGGCCATGCCATGCCATAGGGAACCTCCGAACTTGCTTTGACGATATCGTACCTTGATACACCTAAGATGTATATCTATACAGGCGTGATGTAATCACTCACAGCGCATTGATCTCTCCTTCGTAGTTACTAAGAGTTGCTTTGCGTTGAACAGTGCCTTTGGGAGCACGTAACATTGGCTTGTTTTTGCTCGCAATCAGAATCATCTCCTTAAAAATACAACTGAATGCTGGTGAGGACTTGTTGGCCTCTTCGATCACAGGCCTTTGTCCGCTTGAGTTAATTTTCTGGCACAGATATAGTTGAAGCACACACCAGATTCGATTCCTAAACTCGGTCACGGCGTTCTCATTGTTGACGTCTATAACGTGTCCCAGGCGAGGCTCGATGAGAACACCAACTTGGTCTTGTCCCCATCCAAACATGACAACACCCTGTGCTAGTGGAGAGGAGGCAATGACACCCTCCATTGGAGCCAGAACCGTCTTTTCTCCGGACGCGAGAGTGATGACATCGTTGACCGGTAGCATGGGCATGAATACTACATTTAGCATAGAATAACCTGGCAACGTACATCTTCCACATGTCCTTAGTTGGATGCTTCACGAAGACATCCGAAGTAGCATACCCCTTCACGTCGGGCAAATTTTCTACCGCCATCTGGTGATCTTCAGTCGACTGGCTCAGCTCGTTAATACTCCGTGACGTCATTACAACGCGAAGACGTACCAAGATATGCAGCTCGTATGTATCATCTCCTTGTGGGGCCCACCTAACTTTCTCAGTGTCCGAGAAACGCGCCCACATCCAGTCGCCGTCAACGATGTCCTGGTCGTTGGGCGTCGCCACGGGGACTCCAAATTCTGTCCCGCCATAAGCACTAGCAAGACGTACTCCAGCAGCCCACAGCTTTTGACCGGCCTTGAGGGGCAAAGGTCCACCACCAAACGTCTAGAAATACTAAACTCAGGAGAAAATACAATACGTTAAATTGCACTTACGACGCGATCCAACTTCTTTAGAACCTCAATAGCTTCATCCAACGTTGCCATCTGCTCAAGGAACGTTGGAACTGTCAGAAGGACGTTGCACTCCGTCTGCTTGAGTTGCTCGACTATGTTATCGCTGGTTGGTATTACCGGTTGGACGAGTGGATCGTTCACCGTTCGCGGAGGGTAGACTACAGTGGTGACCAGGCACGAAATCGGTGTATAAAGCCCAATGACGATACCAAAGGAATGAAATGGGGGTAGCGACATGGCACCGACCCGACGGGGAGGTGCAAGGTCAACGTATACGCGAGATAATGCTACCAGTAATCAGCAGGTGCATCATCGGGTAGCCCATAATAACATACGATGTGCAAGCCACTGGATTTGGACTCCGTGACTGTGAGGGATCGCTTTGGGTAACCCAGTACTGCCTGAGGAGTGAAGGTAGATAGCAGGAGAATCCAAGTCTGGATGTTTCAGTGTAGAAGGATACAGAATAAAATAATCAGCTGGGACCTCCTCTCCAAGCTTTGGGAAAGCATAGCGGAAAGTAGGGAACTCGTCCAAAGTCAGTTGGACACCTTGGATTTCGCGTTGGACGCCTTCGATAAGCGATCTGTGAGCATGGGCAAGGGTCACAATACGTGAGCAGTTGGTCTTCTTCATCATATTGACAACCGCCATGACTGAATTGCGGGGTGATACCGGGAATGGCTAGGTCGGAATGTGAGAAGAAGACCAAAGTAAATGGTAAATATGAACGTACGATCCACCCAGCGATTGACAAGCCCACGAGGACGGCATGGTGGAGTATTGTGTCCGTATTGGCAATGATCATGACGACTTCTCCATCTGAACCTTGGCGGTCGGGGCGAAGCGCGTGCGCAACCCGGTGAGCAGCTCGACCAAATTCAAGGAACGAGATCTGAGTCAGTGCGCCTGGGATATTCTCATTCGTGTAAATGAACATCGGAAAGGAAGGGTTTCTTTCCATGTGAAAGTTAACCAAGTCAGGGAATAGCAACGAGTAATCAAGGGGAGGAAAATTGAAAGCGACAGCAGTCATGGTCGGTGAAAGATAACACGGGCTGGATGAATGAAGGATACTGTGTTCGTAATAAGGGTTTTTATAGCTAAGGGGAGTTATCAGAATGGGGCGAGGAAGTTGTTCACGCTAACAAACGTACCGTGTTTCACATATGTATGTAGTATCGAATGTCATAAACCGCATGCATAACTAGCAGAGAAGGGATTCTGACCCAGCCCAGCTTTCATGCGATGATACGCCATAACGCGCTGTGTAAGGAAAACCTAACGGCACGATCCGTAGACCTTGATGCGCCCATCACCTAATTCGACCGAGTGACTTTCCAGCCCATCAGCCGAACAAATGGTTCACTGGATGTAAAAGAACATCTGATCATTGAAGAAGGGTGGGGGACAGGCCAGTGGGAAGTTGAAGCCGGGAACTAGAGATTTGCTTACTTTGAATCCGCCGGGAATTGCCGCACACTTTGACACAATTGTTCCTTGGCTTCTCTCTCGACACAGAAATCTTTCATACCAAGTATCGTCGCCCAGGACTCATACAAATGTTGGCCAGTCTGGATGACTCGGCTCGTCACTAGGTGCTGCGTCGGATTACAGCTTTCAGTCTCAATGTTAACCAGCTACAACGCAGCAGGCCTACTGCTTCAGCCACCGACATTCCAACCGACATTCGAAGCGAGATAGACACATGCTCTAAGAGGAGCGAAAACACGTCTGGCTGAGTAAATTTCATTGGAATGCCCTCGAGCAAGCCGTTACACTATCGTCAAGATTAATTTACACTGTTCGACAAGATACTCGATGGGGCATAATACAATAACCATAACTGTAGAGGACACGGAATGTTCAGAGACCCACATGGATGAACGGAAGCCATGTGACAAATGACGCTTTGCCACTATCTCGAAGACGCCCAATAGCTAGGTGTAGCGCTCGTGCAGCCTCTCGGTAATCTGGCCTTGTGCCACTCCGAAACAGTTGCTCATAGACGTCCCTAGCCACTTCAGGCGCAACCTTATCGCTGATCGACCACATCATACCAATAACGCCCCCGTACCCCGCGAACAACATCCCTGCTGCCGTATGGATCGCCTCATCGGTGAGACGTTCCTCACCCATCGCCGTCTGACATGCAGAAAGAAAAGCAAGCCCTCCACGGGGACGTGACAACGCGATGATGTCCCGCAGCTTCAAGCGATGTTGATCAACCAAACAAAGTCCACTATTCAGGCTATCTTGGATTCTGTGGCATGTGAAATGGACCCAGTCCGCATCTTTCATCAGCCCGAGTACCTCCTCGATCGTTCCAGCAGGGGATTCTAGAAGCACAGTGGACGCTGAAGGTGAGTTCTTGACTACTGCCTTGATGTGCTCCAACTCAATGGTCACACCTGGAAGTCGTGGTAGACCATCCGAGGGTGGCTGACAAACGGCAAGGACGCAAAGAGTGCCACTAGGCGCCGCAATAAGTTTGGGTGGCAGCGCAAGAATGCTGAGGGTAGGGGTGTATGACGAGATAACAAAGTCAGAAACCTTGTCCCCAGGTTGTGAATGCCATTTGTTGTAAACACCAGCTGCATGGATAGGGAGGAAGACAAAAGGGCCAGTTGGACACCAAAAAATGCGTGATGGGTCTTCAGAAATCTGTTTCGAGACACGGTTTTACGACTTGAATGTAATTTCAAGTTATACATGACGTCACGTACCGAGAAAGCCAAGGCTTCTAGGACTGGGTGGACGACACCCTTCCACAAGGTGTACAAAAGGGATTCCCAGCTGACGCTACCATGTGTTGCAGGGTCTCCCTTCCTCTCGTTGTTACAGGACGTAGCGCGAGCATGGCCAAGCAATTTCTCCAGCATGTTCTGCAGACAGGCGGATCGCTGCAAAGTGAAATAAGGAAGCGGGACGTGAACTACATGATCCATGTTGGCAAGAACAATCAACGCATCGCAGTGGTGTGCCGCGGCGTTCAGTATGACAACTGGTCCATGCCGAAGCACGGAGCTGACAGATAGTTTTGCCGAGGAGGAATTGCTCAAAACCAGGCAAACATCGGATCTCCCAGAGCAATTCATCTCTCTCGATCGCAAGCCTGCGGTGTCTGTCAGCCTCTGCACACAGTGACTCTCGCGCATAATGCGCTCCATTTCCGACATGTTCTGAGAATGTGGACAAAGTTTTTTCGCGAGTGGCACCAGGATGCTCCAATGCAGCAGACAGCTCCTGAAGCCTTTGAGCATGACCTGGATGAGCAGAAGATAATTCTTCATAAAAACTGCGGAGCTCCAACATTTCCCCCAAACGATCGAGTGTCCTTGCTCGAGCCACTCAACAGCCAAATCCCGAGTCCAAATCTGCCGCCGCTGCCTCCCGAACTACATCGGAACCGCGCGTAAGCTTGGCGAAACGGTGTGTGTGTGTGTGTGTGTGTGTGTGTGTGTGTGACCAATCCATGCGAGTTGAGGGAAGAGGCTGATGGCGGAGGAATATGCGTGGGGGAGAGAATGATGATGTATAACACAGTCATAGGAGGAGGGAGTCTCACATCGGGATCGGTCCCCTCCACTCGATGTCATCGTCATGCAATGACGGACGCTTATTTTCGGTCCTCCGTTCAAGATCACTGTGATGACCTACGGCGTAAAAGCTGGCTGGAAGTCGTCTGAGACCAAGAGCTACATATGTCGCTCGGATACCTACCTTGTCATTAGAAATATTCACGAACTGAGTGGAGAAGTGGAATACATACTTGTAATAACTGCTTCGTTCTCGTCCGCGTGAGTCGCAGATCCTACAGTAGAAGGCACATGTTGTAGTTGGCCCCCGGGTGCAAAACACTCCTGGTGGCCTCGTTGTCCCGTACGTTCCGCCGGTTCCAGATGTGTATCAGAAATACTGAGCGCTTGTACCGTCCAGTTCTATGGCAGAGGGGAAGAAATGCATTCAAACCGAGGGAAGCCAAGGACGAAGGAAGAGAGAAAACGCGGAACGAAAGGGGTATACCTTGACGAATCCGATGGCAGTGGATTTTTCACAGAAATATCGATGGCAGAGGTCGAGGCCGTATTTACGAATTACTGTCTTTTTCAGGAAGGTTGGCACTGTGGGAAATTTACTTCTAAAAACAGGCCTCACCTTCGGTCGCCTTTATCTTCTCAACGCCTGCTCAGAATCTCTCGGAGACAACACCATTCAACTCGGAATACCCAGGAGAACATATTTCCAGTCCTCCGAAGAGGATAAAACATTTTTTTGAAAATTCGGCATTTCGGGGCCTCGGCGTTGAGATCCTGGTAAGTTTTATATTCTGTAAGCTGTTCCTACGTTCAGAATGGTGTCGCAGTGATGCCACACGGCCAGCAATTGAGCCCCGAGATTCAGTGGGGCATTGTGCGCCTCTCTAAACTCCTCACCTATGAGCAAATCAGTGCAAGCTTGGACGTGTCGGTTCGATTGATTCATCGAGTCATGACTCACTTTCGTGCACATGGATCTGTTCCCAACCCAGGCAAAGATGCAGGCCAGAAGCCTGAGGCCTGTGAGAGAGTAGGAAATTGGCATCTTCGTGATGTAGATGTCGAGGTATGTACCACATCACCTGTGCATTGTCGCAAACTGAAAATGATACATTTACTGCTGCAGTTTCTTCTGGGTACAGTAGAGAAAATGCCAGACGTTTATCTAGATGAACTTCAAGACATGCTAGCTGCATCCTCTGGCGTTCAGGTCTCACGTGCAACCATATGGAGAACGCTGCGAAACGCGGGTCTCACAATGAAAAAGGTAAGTTCATATATATATGATTCAATGTATTGATTGTCACTGCATTTGTTCAGATCACATGTATTGCAGCAGAGTGGTCTGCTGAAAAGCGGCTCAATTATCTTACTCGCATTGGAAAATATGCAGCCGAGCAGCTTGTCTTTGTCGACGAGAGTTCTGTTGACCGTCGAACCACATATCGTGGCCGTGCATGGTCAATCAGAGGAACTAAAGCACAGCACAAGGCATTTTTTGTGCGTGGTCGAAGGTAAGAATCTGATGGTACGGTACAATCAATACTTACTATTATGCAGATTCTCGGTTCTCCCTGCGCTCTCGCTCCAGGATGGTATTCTGCACTGCAGCATTGTTGAAGGATCGTTCTGTACTGAAAGCTTCCCACGATTTGTTATGCAGCTCCTTGATCACATGCAGCCATTTCCCGCCCCAAACTCCGTGATCGTAATGGACAACTGTCGGATTCACAAGCATCCCGATATCCTGAATCTCATTCACTCAAGGTATGCTTTATTTCATCGCTTGATTTATGGACTGACTATCTTTATAGAGGAATGCGATGCGAATTCTTACCGCCATACTCCCCCGATTTGAATCCAATCGAACTTGCTTTCTCAGCGATGAAGTATCATCTCCGTAGGAATGGTGATTATACGTGCATGGCAATGACGAGGATGAGCGATCGGGAGGTATATATTACGTTGCTTAGAGCGCTACATGATATCTCCCCTCAGGACTCGTATGGCTGGTTCTCTCACTGTGGATACATCTGATACTGTCTTTGTATTTGTCTTCTATGCACGACACATTGTCCTCATTGCCGGTACCAGCACACTTCCTGCGATTGCGTTTGAACACGGCAGCTACTCATGGATCACAGAAACTATATCTGTGGGTGCTCTTGTTCGCAATGTCATCGGAAAGTCTCTTGTTTTCAGTTGATGCACATTATCTTGACGTTTCAGTAGGTGATTCCAACAAGCATTGCTATGTCATAGCAACCCAGTCCAAAGCGCTCTGGTCAAACTCCAGCTGATACCTGCAGTACTGATCGTTCACATAAATTGTGCAGTGATGATCTTGGAACCCCCGAGCGATGGAACATCGGAAGCCAAAAAACAGGCATGTCATCCAATCATGTATCTACATACTAATACTCGGTGTCTAGAACAAAGAAGAGGTGTCTCAACCCAGCGCTGCAGAACTAGCTGCCGTCAGATCCGATAACCCAGCTGAACCTCCTCGCCTCAGAGGGGCCCAAAGGGGCCAAACCCTCTCAGCATGAAGAAAAAGCAGTGGTTTGCACAAGACAACCTACTTCCACCCCTCCAGACCCAGGTCAGAAAAGAAAGATTGCAGATGTCGAGGGTGCAGCAATCCCTAGCGTGCGGAAGCGCAAGAGATGCAGAAAAAGTGGAGGTACCAGCGGACAGAGTGAGACTGTATCTCAAACAGTTGTACCAACGTAGTTGCTCACTTATGATCCATCCGAGTAAAAGAATCACGGAATCCAGATTGCGGTCAACAGTACAAAAATTGATACACTACAGATTGCACAATCCCGACAAGAGAATAGTACAGCACTCAGCATCCACCATGCAGACGAAGAACTAGGGTGGATATCGTCATTACAGACGAACAAGATAATAACCAATCAACTTACCAAGGTGCAGGGTGCTCTCTTTCTGGATGTTATAGTCGGAGAGGGTACGCCCATCCTCGAGTTGCTTTCCAGCAAAGATAAGGCGTTGCTGGTCTGGGGGAATGCCTTCCTTGTCTTGGATCTTCGTCTTCACGTTGTCAATCGTGTCAGAAGACTCAACTTCCAACGTAATGGTCTTGCCTGTCAGGGTCTTGACAAAGATCTGCATACCACTGTGCAGACGAAGCACCAAGTGAAGCGTCAACTCCTTCTGAATGTTGTAATCAGAAAGAGTGCGACCATCTTCGAGCTGCTTTCCGGCAAAGATAAGACGCTGTTGGTCAAGGGGGATGCCCTCTTTGTCTTGGATCTTCGTCTTCGCATTGTCAATGGTGTCAGATGACTCCACCTCCAACGTGATCGTCTTTCCCATGAGGGTCTTGATGAAAATCTGCATACCACCACGAAGACGAAGAACTTCGGAAAGGATTAGAGTAGATAAAAAATAGAGACACTCGACGTACCGAGATGAAGTGTAGACTCTTTTTGGATGTTGTAGTCGGACAGGGTATGACCATCTTCCAGCTGCTTCCCAGCGAAGATGAGGCGCTGCTGGTCAGGAGGGATACCCTCCTTGTCCTGGATCTTTGTCTTCACGTTGTCAATGGTGTCCGATGATTCAACCTCGAGGGTGATCGTCTTCCCCATCAAGGTCTTTACATAGATTTGCATTCCACCACGGAGACGGAGCACAAGGTGGAGGGTGGACTCCTTCTGAATGTTATAGTCAGAGAGGGTACGGTCATCCTCAAGCTGCTTTCCAGTAAAGATCAAGCGCTACTGGTTGGGAGTGATAGTGTACAGAGTGTGAGACGGGCCATGTGCCAGCATGATGATAGATGAGTCAACGACTTACCCCTCCTTGTCCTAAGTCCTCCAGAGTGATGGTCTTTCCAACCTGAGCGAGCGTCTTGACGAGAATCGGCTGAGAGTCACTTGATCACTGGACTTTGTCATCACGACTGCAAGCGACAACGTACATCCAACAAATTTGACGCGCAGTGTTGCTTCACGACCTGGGCTTGATCAACGGTTCACCTGTCTGACTCAATGTCCCCTAAGAAACGCAAGAAGACCAACCTTTCACGTACCGTCGAGGTTGTAGACCGCATGGCGAGCAAAAAAGGTAGGTTTAGAAATCAGGCAACAACACTTGAGCCGCTACTGACTTGCACTACTCAGGAAAACGGGCATGCACAAGCTGTCATGGACGCAAGACAGCCTGTGTTATGGAGAAAGGCTCCACCGTGTGCAATCTATGCACCAAGAAGTCCCTACCGTGCATCTTCGAAAATAATTCTACCATTGATACTCGTTCACGCAGTCAGAGCACGCCGCCCACAGGACTCAGCCATGATATCAGAAGCCAGCCCACTGTGGCTAATCACTCCAGAAACCCTACCAGCAGTCAGGTTCTCCAATCTAAGCCCCAAGCCACCATTGCGGCGTCAACCTCACAAGCAGGTAAACGAAAGGCAGTCCCTGCAGCTGCAGAATCTATCCACCAGTCTGGGCAGGAGTCCTACCAGCCTGTGCTCAAGCATCAGCGTCACTCGCCCTCTGAAGAAGAGTCTTGGACCCATGTTCCAGCTTTGGGTGCTCTCGAGGCCGTTCCTGAACTTGACGAACCCAGCGACGACGTTAGCACTGCCTACTGGCAGCTTCCAGACTCCAGCCAATTTCCCGATGCAACTGAGGTCCTGAGCATCATCACCGGCAAGCGAGTAGATGCCATGACCTCAGACGAGGATGAAGACGTGGAGATGCGTAGGGATGAAGCAGCAAGCATAGATGAAGGAGAGATATTCAAGACGAGGATGGATCAGATCGAGGATGAGGGTTCAGAAGGCGATGACTCAGACATGGAAGGGCTCTATGTGCGCAGCCAGAGCATGAAGCCACTGAGGAGCCTTCCCAAAGCTGTGGGCAAAAACAAGGCATCAGCACAGCTCGTAAGCGACCCCGATGATCCCACAATGTGCAGTAAGTTATCTTGTCTGGCGTCATCTGCAATGCTTCTTTTGACTGACTCTTTTGTGTGTTAGTATTCGAAATTCAATGCCAGTGTGCCGTTCAGCATAGTCAAGGGAAAGTGTCCCTGGCTCCCTTCCAGATATCGTCTTCTATCACTCTTGACAACCTCCGCATGGTTGTTGCGCAGAAACTCCATCGATTCCCAGGACTAGTACAGCTCCAGTATCGCCTGGATTCGGACAAGGCAAAGGCAGCCTTTACTTCACTTCAGTCGGACGAAGAACTCAAATTATTTATACAAAGAATGCGACCACTTATTGTTCCCCAGCGCCTCCCAAGTGGAAGGGTATCCACCTGAGCGTTGAAGAATGTGCAGGTTATCTTCGAAGATGCGAGCACGGAGGACAATGATTCACCTGGGCCAACCAACGTGCCCGACAGCTCTAAACCAGTACATCAAAATGCCAACCTTTCTACAGTTTCTCACATTTTTTCAGGGCGCGAAAGCTTCCAAATCGAACAAACAGAAGCCATCGACTGCAGCAGAAGAAATAGAGGGATTTTCTGAACAAGAAGAGGTCGTAAAGTTGCTCAAAGAACGGTGGAAGTGCGATGCGCATTCAAAGGGCTCCAAGACACCTGTATATTCATCAGTAAATTAGCAAATGTCTAACCGCGGCTAATTGAGCTTATTTTCGATCGGAAGCTCAATAAGCCAGATTATCTGACAAGACAGATTAGTCACAGGTTGAACGTTGTCTTACGAGGCTTTTTGGCTTATGGATCTAATTGTACTGTTGGAGGACATAAAATTTAATGACAGTGATAGCATCAGCAAATTGTACATTTCCTGTGATCGTCTGCTGTGACTTTCCATGCTTTTTGGGACTTCCACATCTTTTCCAAAGTACAGATACTTGTCGAAATCAGCTACTGCACACATACATTGGCCCCGACGATCCTTCTCAGCTGCCACAATCCACGTTCCTGTCAAAACATCGGGCTGCCTCGTGACCCACAAAAACCAGTCTACAAAGGCTGTTGCACGAGCCTAGCCTCGAGTCATCTTCGCTCTTCACATCCATAACGACCATCTTGCCCGATGCGAAGATGGGGGTAGTGGTCTTGGGTTCACAAACGCGAGCGTTGTCATTGTCACTGTGTGGTGACATCAAGTTGTCGTCGTCGTCATCATCGGGGCGCATGGGGTTATGAGTGCGCTCGAGGAGGTTGGAATGGGGCTGGGCAGGGCGCCGCGCGCAGGGTTGATGGTGTCGTCACGGCACAAGTGAACGCTGACCATACGGTGGTCAACTCCAACAACACGTGACTTTGTTGATGTCTCTCAGTTCACCATCACCCGTATTCAAGGACACGCCACGACGACTCGGACACCGCAGCAGCCCAGTCGCCCAGCCTTCTCGCTACCCCTTGTCGCGATTCTGTACCTCGCGTTGAGCTTGAATGATCATCTCCGTGTCCCTCCGAGCCCGAGCGCTCGTCTCGCACCCCGTGCCTTTTCGAGCCCGAACGCTTGTCTCGCACCTGGACCATGTCCTCTGGAGCGCAACTGCTCGTCTCCCAACCACAACCATGTCTATTCGAGCTTGAGTGCTCATCTGCGACCTCTACCATGTCCTCTCGAGCATGACTGCTCACCCCCCGTGTCTACCATGTCTATTTGAACCCGGACGTTCGTGTCCCACCCCGACCGTGTCCATTCAAGCGCAGCCACTTACCTCCCGCCTCGACTGTATCTATTCGAGTGTGAACACTCCTCTCCCACGTTGACCATGTCCATTCGAGAGCAACCCGCTCATTTTCCACCACGACCATCTCAATCCGAGCCCTAACGCTCATCTTCCACCTTGATGGTGTTCTCTGGAGCGTGACCACTCGCCCCCCATCCCAACATCGCTCGCTTCTGGCCCACTTTGTGATTTCGAGCCCAACGGCTCATGTCTCGCCCCCTCCGTGT